>RJWT010022690.1:0-17085 GCA_004365215.1 Cuniculus paca | reverse complement strand
GGGAGGCTGAGACAGGCAGATTGTTGTGAGTTCAAGACCAGCCTGGGCTACAAAGTGAGCTCAAGGCCAGCCTGAACGACATAGTGAGACCCTGTCTCAAAAATACCAGGGCTGGGGATCTAGCTCAGCAGTCTAAGCACCTGCCCGGCAAGCGCAAGGTCATGAGTTCAATCCCCGGTGCCGCAAAAAAAACAAAACAAAACAAAAAAAACCATGAGACTGAAGAGTTAGAAAAACTACCAGTGTTCTGTATTCTTTGAAAAATAATGACCATGAAGCTGCATGTTTCATTAGAAAAATCATTTTTTCATGTTCTTTACTAAGTGCTGAATTTTGAAATTCTTAAAATGATATATTTAAAATAGAGTTTTCCTGTTATATACCTTTGGTTCTCTATGTTCCAGATTCTTTTCCCCACTCTTGAATTAGTATAATGAAGGTATTGCAACAGGAATTATAGAAGCCTTCCTTTTAATCAGTCTCAGCTAGGTTAATTGTAGTGACTCTTGGTTAGGAGCACTTAATAGCACAGAAAGTTTAATTGTAAAAGATAATTTGATCTTGGTGCACATCTTTAATCTGCAGATGTGTTTCCTATCTGGAAGGTAGCTGTTGGCTAACCTGTAGCATTTTGCATTTACATCATAAGATTTACTTTGATGTTTGGTGGATGGACTTGAGTACTGTTCCTTGAGCTGATTGGCGAGAGTATTTTAAAGGTGTACTCCCTAGTATGTCACCATCTTTCATTAATTGATACAGCATTTATAAGCTCTCCTTTTCTAATTATCTCACTGGTTTTGGAATTTAATCTTTAAGGAGAGGCTTATAAGTTAACTTTGCTTTTAAATTTAATATATAGGCCTATGATAAGAGAGTCTAGATATTTTAAGGATATAATGGGGACAGCAATGTCTGGGAAAATTTATGAGCATATATTAAACTCAATATTTAAATAAAAATTTAAAAGATGAAAATCTGAATTTTCGTTTGTGAAGAACTTGTGGTGACATCTAGCCCAGGCTTTCATTTTCTGTAAGGGGTTTTACCTGGAGTTACACTGTGTGATCTGTCCAGAGGCTCTGCAGGACCAGCCTTCTTAAAGGTGGAGTCCATGTGTGAGACTGTCAGATTTTTATGTTCTCCACCTTTGTGGTATCATTATCAAGTGGCTTTGAAATCTGATGCCTTATCTAATGGAAATTCTGATAACTCACTGAGCTCTTAAGTGATGAAGATGAACAGAACCAGAGGACCTCAGTCCGACAAGTCTCTGCTGACCCTGAATGGGCAGGAACATGGCATCAGAGACCACAGCACCTGCTTCAGATCTTTGCCCTGTTCCTTACTGTGTGACCTCACACGTGTTACTTTCTCTAAGCCTCAACTTCCTCCCCTTAGAATGTACAAATCTGTGTATTAGGTAAGCAAAGTAAAGCATTTTTCAAGTGGTTGGCACTTGACTCTAAGTGACTGTTAGTGGTTTTTATTTATCTTTACCGTTTTATAAACTACTAGACCAATTTTTTTTTAAAGCTTTGGAATCCTTTTAGGAAATCTTGTATGGAAGTGATATAAACAGATAAGTGAGAATGATATTTGTAGAGAAAGGTGGGCAGTCTCATCCTGTAGCCCCTGCTATTGTCAGCCACAGCCAGATTCCTTTAAACATAAGTTGGAAGGAAATAAAAACAACTAAACTATTTACTTTTTATAGAGAGAGAAAGCAGAGTCCAGAGAGGTAGTTTGACCATGTTCACACAGACAATTAGTGTGAGGCTCAGGGCCAGCCGGTGCCTAACAGGGCACATTTTGTTCCTGTGAAAGAAAGCGCTATGTACATTTAAATCCATTATTTCTTTTAGGGAGCAGTTATATCCAAGGAATATGACAGAAGGGGAGCCTCTCTTTACCCAAGTGGTTACAAAGCCAACAATTGAAGAATTTATCAGTAAATTGTGATAAATACATATGGTGGACTTTTATGCAAACATTAAGAAAACTTTGCAAACAAAATTTTTTAGTAACCCAAAAATTTTTAACTGTAAGGTTAAGTAAGCTTTTTTTTTTTTTTTTTTTTTTTTGTGGCACCAGGGATTGAACTCACAACCTTGCGCTTGCCAGGAAGGCGCTTAGGCCGCTGAGCTAGATCCCTGGCCCTTGTCTTTTTGAGACAGGGTCTCACTATGCCGTTCAGGCTGGCCTTGAGCTCACTTTGTAGCCCAGGCTGGTCTCGAACTCACAACAGTCTGCCTGTCTCAGCCTCCCGAGTGCTGGGATTACAGGCGTGAGCCACCATGCCCGGCTATCAAGCTTTTTTTTTTTAAAGGCAAGATACCAAACCCTAATAATAGAAAAATCTCAATTCTATTAAAATATTTAACTATGCATATAAAAAGACTGGAAATGAGCTAAAATATTAGTGGGAATTGCCTTTAAGAAGTAAGATTATGAATGATTTACAAAACATGTTTCTGCCTGCCATGGTGGTGCATACCTGTAATCCCACCTATCCCACAAACTGAGGCAGGAGGGTCCCAAGTTTGAGGCCAGCCTGGGTAATTTAGCAATACTCTGCCTTATTATTAAAGAAAAAGAACATTTCTTACAATAAATGACATACAATCAGGAAATATTATATGGAAAGGATGACAGGAATAAAGTATCAAAAGTCAGTAATGAGTTTTTAAAAATAATCTAGCTTTTTAAGGTAACTTTTGGAGCTGAGCATACTGGTGCACACCTGTAATCCCAGCACTCAGAGACTGAGGCAGGAGGATCACTATGAATTCGTCATCAGCCTGGGCTACATAGTGAGACCCTACCTCAAAAAAAACCAAACCAAAGAAAAACCCACCAAAAAACAGGCATGGTGCAATTCCAGTACTTGGGAGGCTGATGCAGGAGGATCACTGAAAGGTTCAAGGCCAGCCTGACCTACATAGGGAGACCGGGTCTCAAAAAAGCCCCCAAAACTCAAAAAAAATAAACTTTTTAAGAGTTATAGTAAAATAAAAACATATAATTGATGTTTGGGGAAATCATTTACATATTTAAAGTAGGAAAATATTAAACATTTAAATTTATTCTGTTCGTCAGATCCCATGATATCTTCCACCTGTGGTACCAAGCACCCTGTATGTATGTATGTATGTATGTATATATATATATATATATATATATATATACACACTCCATAAATTTGTTAGCCCCTCACCCTGTTTCTTAGTTACAAAACTTAGTCATTCGTCATATGCAAATAAAAAAATCTATTAAAATATTTGATAATTATTTAGGATGGCTTAAAATATTTCAGATGCAAGGAAGATGTTGACTTTTCATAGTGTTCTAATAAATTTGTGTGTTTGCTTTTAAAAACTAGGTCAATAACTATCCTACTTTCTTCTTGCAGACCTGCCAAACCCAAGCATGTGGAACTAAATCTTAAAACCCCTAAGAATCCTGATAGTTTTGGAAATGAGCATAATCCATTTAGCCAGCCAGTTCATAAGGGAAACACTGCCACCAAAATCTCCTTATTTGAAAACAAAAGGGTAAATAGTAGCCCAAGACACACTGACGTTCGAGGCACAAGGAACATTCCTACCTCTAATAAGACATTTGTTGGAAGGGCAAAGCTGAATTTAGCCAAAAAAGCCAAGGAAATGGAGCAACCTGAAAAGACAGTAGTGCCGGACAATCACCAGAATGGTGTCCTGGTGAAGGAACCATCTGTGGAAACCAAAGTTCCTCTCCCTGAAGAAGGGATTCTCCTAGCACCCAAACAAAGGAGAGGGGAGCCCACGGAGAGTCAAGCTTCTGATCCTCAGCCCAACTGGGATAATACAAAAGATGTGCAAACAGATGCTGGCTGCCTCTCAGAACCAGCAGCTACTGCTCAGATTCCTATCCAGGACCAGAAGCTCTTAGGAGATGACTCTGAGGCTGCTGACAGCAAAAGAGTTGTACTTGAAAATCTGATTGCTACAGCACAAGATGTCCCCTCTGATGGTGATACCAAAGATTTACCTCCAAAGCCACAAGCTACATTGCAGCCCCTAATTGAGTCATCTAAGGAGGCTTCTCCTTCACTGCCTGCTCCCATTCCTGTAGATGTTCCCAAAGATGTGTGTACTCAAGCTCCTATAAGCAGTTTTCCATGCACTGATCTAAAAGTGTCAGAAAACCATAATGGATGTATTTTGCCTGTATCTCACCATGGTGAGAAAACCCCACTCTCCAAAGTTGGAGGAGGGGGAGAAGCTAACCTTCCTTTGTCCCAAGAGAACAGCTCAGTAGCTGTGAGAAATGAGTGTCCATCCAAGGTCCTTGTCCAGATCAGGTCTTTTGTACTTCCAGTGGAGAGCACTCAAGATGTGAGTTCCCAGATCATCTCAGAAAGCTCTGAAGTTAGAGAAGTGCAGTTGCCAAGTTGTCACAATAATGAACTTGAGGTGGTTTCCGTTGCAAGTTGTACTCCCCCGCAAGAGGAAGTACCGGGCAATACAAGCACATTGCCCAAACACACTTGTTGCAAAGAAGAAAAAATAGCAAAGTCTGACTCATGTGTCGTGCCAGCTGAATCTGAGAAAACTCTGCCTATCCAGGCTCAAAGTGAAGGCAGCCAAAAATCCCCAATGGGTGAGTCTACTCCCATTAACTCTCCAAGCAGCAGAATCTATTCAGAAACTCCTCAAAGACCAGATCAGAACGTTGTGAATGGCCAGGATACCCCTGCTAGTCTTTTGAATGTCTCTGCTGGTAGCGATGATAGTGTATTTGATTCTTCTTCTGATATGGAAAAGTTCACTGAAATTATAAAAAAGATGGACAGTGCAGTTTGTGTGCCTCAGAAGAAGAAAAGAGCCAGAATGGCAAACTCTTCTGCTCCTCATTTTGCCATGCCTCCTATTCACGAAGACAATTTAGAAAAGGTGTTTGATCCCAATGTGTTCACTGTTGGTTTGGGAAAGAAGGAAAGTCAGCTAGAGATGTCACCGGGTTTACATCTGATGCACAGCCTAGACTCCAAATCCAAAATGAGACCCAAACGTGCATCCACTGAGCACAGTCTCCTCTTTAAATCCTTGCACACTAAGGCTAATGGGAAAAGTGAATCTCAGGTGACTCCAGAGATAAATGATAAAGAGAACAGGGATATCCTCAATGGTGGAGTTAAAAGATCAAGGCTAGAAAAAAGTACACTTTTCTCAAGCATATTATCTTCTTTACCGCAAGACAAAATCTTTTCCCCTTCTGTGACATCAGTCAAAACTATGACCACATCTTTCAACACTTCTCAGAATAGTTCTCCGTCTCTGACTTCAGTGGGACAGCCCATGACTGAGGGTGCCCTGCCCAGTGGCTCCGACAAAGAACAGCCAAATCTTCAACCCCATGACTCCTTAAAGGTCTTCAGCTTCAACTCATCAACTACATCTCATTCAAGTTTGAAAAGTCCAAATCACATGGAAAAGTGCCTGCAAAGAGAAGGAACCAAAGAAGATCTGAATTTGCCAGAAACTAAATTTTCCAAACCGAAGAACAGCAATGATATAGAAAAGACTAATCATATTGAAAGTGTTCTTAAGTCAAATTTGCCAAACCTTGGAAACAGTGACACTGATTTCACGGGTCTTTTCAAATCAAGTCTGTATGATCCAGGCATTTCTTTTTCTGCAATGTCATTATCAGACACAACGGTAAGTGCCAATGTGATGTCATTCGGGATATTTATGAGGCCCGGGGAGAGGGATGGTGATCGTTCATGCTTTTCTTTAGAAGTGGTTCTGCTGTGTGTGATGTTTTTGTATTCACCACAGATTTGCCGACCTGTTTACAAAGGATCAAGCAGAAAGATTTAAGACTTCTCAAGACGTTCATGGTCATGAGGGTTAATGTGTTACATATTTTAAAGTATTTGTGAATTTACATAAAAAGTATAGACGAGTTTGGAGACAGATAAGATACTTCCTTACCTGTTCTGTGTAAAAATGCTCAGTACTTAGAATTTTAAAGATTTATGAAGCTGCTTCCTCTATTTGGAACAGCCCCTCCCAGCCAAGAAAATTTCATTTTCTTCTCTCGTACTATGAGACTTCACTCATTATTCATAGGAATATGTTTGTATCATGCATCTAAGAATTTTCTGTTTACTAGGAATTAGTTTTCATCAGGGAAATCTTTTTTCCTGCAAAATTTTGAGGCATAAAATCTTCTGGCTCATATTAGAGCTTTCTTTTAATATTATAGTGAGGATCACAAAATACAGTACTTGGGGACAGCAATTTCCTCTATCATCTTTTATGTAATTGCTAGAGGTTTCCTTCTTGTTTGGTGTTGTGTTTGTTTCATTTGCCGATACTGGTGATTGAACTCAGGGCCTTGTGCACATTAAATGCACTCTTATCACTGAGCAACACACCCAGCCTAAAAGTTGTTTTCCTTGCTCAGTTTTTCATGTGAATTTGTGCCATTCTGCTCCCCTGCTTGATACTCAACTTGAAGAAGGACAATGAATGAGGAAGACAAAGTGGCAGGGTTGCAGCTCAGCTTTCTTTGCCTAGAAACATGAGCAAAGCTTGAATTCTGGTGGCCTTCCCTGCGAGCCAGACTTGGCAAGCATAGGATTATGACCAGCTGAGAATCCCTTGTTTCCATCCCCATCTGGACAAGGTCCTGCAGCATGTTTCAGTGTGTTATGTTGGTTTTTGCTGCAGTCCTGTCATAGAATGAGGTTCTGAAAGCTGTTGCAAAATATATAGGAGGGTTTCTAACTGCTGTGCAGATTCCTTTTTTCATGTGATTATGCAAACCAGTGTGTTTCACCCTTTTTGGTTTCCAGACCCATTTACATTTAAAAATTATTGAGAAGCTCAAAGAGGTTTTTGTTTGTATAGGTTCTGCCCATCAGAATTTGCTGTATTAGAACTGAACACTGAGTAGCATTTAAAACACTAGAAAACACTGGCCTTCAGAACAGTGACATCGTCTTATGTCATGAAGCCTTGACTCTTCTGTGTACTTGAGAGAAAAAGATGGAAAGGGCAGATAACCTCTTCTTATAATGAAAGTAACTTTGGCCTCATGGGCACTCTGAAAGGATATTGGGAACCCCCAAGGACATCTGGATCATACATTGAAAGCTACACCTACCTGTAACACTTAGAAGTCCTAAGATTCTCTTAACATTCTCTCAAACACAGTTTCTGATGGTCCACTTCCCCTTCATTGTGACTTTGTTCTTTTTAATTAATCTGACAAGTCTGACGACAGAATATACAGTTTCCCTATGAAAACCAAGTCAGTGGACAAACACAATGCTTTTCTTTTTTTTTTCCAGCTCGTGTGTGTGTGTGTGTGTGTGTGTGTGTGTGTGTGTGTTTGTTTGTTTTTGTTGGGTTTTTTTGGTACCAGGGATTGAATTTATGATTTTGTGCTTGTGCCGCTAAGCTAAATCCCCACCCTGTTTTTTTAAACATATCTTTAAGACCTAGACTTTGTTGACTGTATGACAATTCTATCTTTAATGCTTTACCTGAATTTCATTTAAAAATTTAAGCTTTTCATTCAGTTTATGTACTTCTAATGTATGTATACATATAGATAGATACATATATACATACATATACATGGTATGCCATTTTGATTTCTAATAGTGCTCAGTAGGGCCTGTCTCTGGTCTTGTGGTCATATTTCACTCTGGTATGATGCAAGAGGAGTCAGATCAAAGCAGGCCTTAGAAGAGGCATTCTGGTTAGCATTGAAAGTAGTCCGTGTTTTGCGGTATTTTTATGTGTATAATTACTATTTTTATTATCTTATGCATTTCTGGTTTTGCTGCTCTTGTCAGATGGTCTTGAAAAATGGTTAGTTTTGAAGCTATATAAAATGGTATTTTGTCCATCAAAAAGGAGACACTAAATATATGATGTGTAATGTGCATTGTGGCATACACCATACACTTTTAGACTAGTAGTTGTTTACATGACGGTAGATGTTACTGTGAAAACACAATATTTACAGATGAAGATAGGATGTGGATATGAACACATAAAATTGACTCAGCTATTTGTAGATAAGTGATTAATACTCCCTAATTTCTCTTACGTATTTGAGATTACATTAAGGTTATCACATTAAGATTGAATTACAATCTCTTGGTTCTTAGTCTGTGAATTGACATAAAACCAAGGTCTGACTTTGGGACCCTGAATTTTCTAGCATTGGTAGAAATAGCTTATACATTTAAATGAAAAGAAACTGAAATGGCAAATTTGTGAGAGGGGAAAAATTACTCAATTTAATAGCATGAACTTAAAGGCAGTGTTAATACAATTTTGGCATAAAGCAAGGTGGACATGTTTCAAAAATGAGAAATTGTGAGGTAAAAATGTGATCTTATTTAGATGATCATAGGTAAATAGGACTGTTATGTAAAGTTGTAATTGTTATATTTTTATTCATTTGATTACAGACACTTAGAGGAAGTGTCCAAAATAAACTCAATCCCAGACCTGGAAAGGTAAGATTGTTTTCTGTTTGTAGTCTAGATTTTATCTTGGTCCGTTAGAGTACAGCAAAGTGCTGCTACTTTCATTTTCTCATAGGTGGTGATATTCAGTGAACCGGATGTTTCTGAGAAGTACATTGAAGTTTTCAGTGACATTCAGGATTGCAGTTCTTGGAAGCTTTCTCCAGTGGTACTTATAAAAGTTGTTAGAGGATGGTAAGAGTGATGCTTAGGTTCTTGACTTACAGTATGTGTTTTTCTTTAATTACCTTTTGGTCTTCTTTATTTATAATCGCTTTTATCAGTGTAAATTGCAGAAAACACTATCAGTGGCAAGGAATTTATACCTATATATTCTTTTTAAAAACTTTTTAAAAAATGTTTAAAAAATTTTTTGTGGTATTTAGTGCCTTTGTATTGAGCTAGATTGACAACCCATTTTTTAATTTTGAGAGACAGACACTCTGAAGTTGGTTAAGTTGTCCTGGCTGGATTTGAACCTGTGATCCTGCTGCCTTAGCCTCCCAGAATGCTGGGATTGCAAATCTATGTTACCAGGGCTGACATAAATGGGATTTTAATCATGTTTCTGTTTATAGGAGTGATACATGTTCATGGTAGGAGAACCAGAAAAGTTCAGTAGACCTAACTTCTTTTTCCCATGTAATACTGCCTTGGATTAAGTAGGGCCTATAATATACTTTTGGCTGATGAGTTTTAAATGAGTTTGATAAGAATTGCACTATATTAAAAAAAAAAAGAATTGCACTATAGTCATGTTGATATGCCAGATGTAACTTTATTACTAAATAAGGAAAGACATTTTGCTAACTTTTTTATGACAGTTCAATGAAGAACCTAAAATTTACTTTGCACTATTTTAATTTTTTTTTTTTTTTGGTACCGGGAATCAAATTCAGGACCTTGTGCTTGCTAGGCAGGCACTTATGCCACTGAACTATATCCCCAGCCCAACTTTGCACTATTTTGACAAAAGATTGTTTTAAGTAAAGAAACTGATGAAAAAAATAAAAAAACTTTGACAATTTCTAAAATCGGTTTGCTAGTTTAATTGCCTCTTGGAAATGCACAGAAAGTTGAATAAAGCAAAGCAAGTTTAAAAAAAGCCACTGATCTAGCATAAATACTTATCTTTGATACCTATGTATAAACTCATTTGAAGTAAAGAAGCTCTAGACATTAATAGTTTTAAAAATTGGTAAGTTTTCATCTCCATTTGATTAAATATGTAACACCTTTCATAGTAGGTTTTTAGATACTTTAAATATTCAATAAAATCATCAGTAAAATCAAATGTGCTTTCACTCATAAATTTGGAGACTGAAAACTGTACTAAAATTTTTTACAAAACAATTTTTTTTTTTGGTACCAGGGATCAAACTCACGCCCTCACACTGACCAGGCAGGCGCTTGAGCCGCTGAACTAAATTCCCAGCCCAACAGTTTTGTTTTTAAGGGAAGTGTTTATTTTTTCTTCGGCAACTTTTTTTGGCTGCTTTTTTTTTTTCTTCCCTCGAAAGCATAAGCACTTAAGACCAACACTATCATATATTAACATGAGGATTTTCTTAGTATTTGTCCTTTCTTGGGGAGAATATTTTCAAAATGCTTTCCATTAACATGCATGTAATCCTTTGTATCCGCATAGCCATTGATTTGACTCTAATAAATAAGTTACAATTCCTCTAAGTGAAATGTTTATACATGTAAGGAAAAAATTCTACTACATTACATAAACATCCATTTACTTGGCATATCATCATTCGTCTCTACTGACTAGCAAGTCCATAGAACATTCGTAGCTCTGTAACATCTACAATATTAACCTAAAGGTTCTCTGAGATCCTAATACAATTCTTGAATTGTCAGAGGCTTAGCTATACCCAATATTGCTTTAGGGAGAATTTTTGCTATTTTAGTTGTGAGAGAATTGGTTACTGAAATATAGTATGTTTATTAGCCAGAATATTTGAGTAATCAGAACCTCTCTCACCAAGATTGACTAATGGTTTTGCTATTTTATTATTAGTTGGATTTTATATGAGAAACCAAATTTTGAAGGGCACTCCATTCCCTTAGAAGAAGGCGAATTAGAGCTCTCTGGCCTCTGGAGTGTAGAAGATACTTTGGAAAGAAATGAGGAAGTAGAGTCTGATAAGCCTGTAGTGATTGGCTCAATGAGACATGTGATCCAGGTAGGTGATGATAAATCTGAATTTCTTGTTCATTCAGCAAATATTTATTGACTGTTAGAAATGATTCTTTGCTAATGATTCTTAAGTTTTTACATTTTATGAAATAAGTGGGAAAATATTTGACACTTTATGGATATATGTTCTATAACAAGTACTTATTTACATACCTTAAATGAATTAGAAAAGGCACATTCTGATTGGATAGCTATTTTTTCTAACTGGTTAGATAAATCCTCAAGGTAAATTTTCACTCCTGGCCCCTATTCCCATCTTACAAATGTACTTAGTAACATGATTGCAGTTTTTTGTTTTGTTCTGTTGTTGTTCTTAGTACTAGGGATTGAACCCAGGGCCTCACGCATACCACGCAAATGCTCTGCCACTGAGCTATTGCATCTCCACCCTGTGATGAGTTCTTTATGGACAGATTTTTTTTTCCCTTTAGTTTTTTGGTTGCTGTATGATTTCTCATTATCTTGAATAATTTACAGATGTTCTATTTTGGAAAGATAACCCAGAAATAATTCAGTTGACATTGGACTCTGAGGTTCTAGGTGGATTTAAAAAATATTATTTGAATATTTGATGCCACCTTATGGATTAAGATCTCTTGGCTTCTTATTCTTTGATGAGAAAGGTGATATCAACATCTTTCCTTGCTCATGAAATTTGTAAAACTAATGGTGTCTACCCAGGGGAAAATTAAAACCCCAAGTTTGTGTAATAAAGATGAACATTGTGAAGTACAAAAGAGAGAAATGGAAGGTTCTGAATGAGAATGAGTAAGAATAAATAACAATTTTTAGCTGAGGAAAACATTAACTGTTTCCTAGTTCAACATTTCTGAGTGACTTCAATGATAATTGGTATTCTAAATAAATTAGCCTTTTAATAGTTTTAAGCACATGATATAATATAGCATAAATGAGATATGTGGAACCTTTTTTCAAAATGCCTTCATTAGTGGAATATTTTCCTTGTATTTTTATTCATTGCTCAGATAATATTAGTAAAAGCTGGGGATTTAGCTCAGTGGCCTAAGCGCCTGCCTGGCAAGCAAGAGATTGTGAGCTCGATCCTCGTGCCGCCAAAAAAAAAAAAAAAAAAAAATTATTAAGGGCCAAGGATCTAGCTTAGTGGCCTAAGTGCCTACCTGGCAAGTGTGAGGTCATGAGTTCAATCCCCAGTGCCGCAAAAAAAAGACATAAAAATATTAGTAATAAACAATGTTTCAAAATACCTGAATCCCATCATCATAAAATGTCCTCTCCCTTCACTTTTTGAGTTCTTTAACCTTTATTGGCGAGACCTTGACAATGGTTGAGGAAGAATCCCAGTGCAGTTGTTCTATAGCTTCTCTGTCTTGGATGGTCACCTCAGAGCACAGGAGCCAGCACTCCTGTGATCAAGGAGAATCTAGGGTAGGCAAGAGAAAGATGTTTCAAAGTGCTAATAAATACATTTCCTATGATCTTTGCTGGAATGTAACCCTGACATATATGACTAAAGCAATGTTTCTGTCCCCAAGTAATCGTAATTGCAAATATGAAAGGGATGAAATGGCAGGTGCCCTGTGAAATGTGTGTATTTAAGGCTTATTTTAATCGGTTGTAAGAACGAAGAATAATGAACTTTAAATACTTGCTGAAACTATTATTATAGATGTATAATATATGTGTATTTTTTTTTCAGGATTACAGAATTAGTCAAATTGACTTATTTACTGAGCCAGAAGGGTTAGGACTCCAAAATTCCTACTTTGATGATACTGAAGAAATGCAGGGATTTGGTGTTATGCAGAAGACCTGTTCCATTAAAGTGCATTGGGGAATGTAAGTATTTCCTTTCAAATAGTTTTAATGAAGTGTTTTTGTGATGATAGTGTAAGAGAAAGGGCTTAAAGATATTCTGTTTTTGATTTACTGTCCTGTTGTTATTGACTAAAATATGCTATATGATGCATAAACTTCTGATTCTTCTGTACCCATGTTGCTGTGATTCACCTCTCTTATAAATAATAGTGATTTATTAGGGGAGGGAAGAATGCATTTTTAATGTAGGACTTTTTTACTTATCACGGAGGAACCTGACTCATTGAAAGCTGAGTAACAGATTATGCCTTCATGGTAATTGAAACCATGTGCCCTGATTTCAGGTGGAATGGGAGCCAACACACATGGTACTTCCTTTCATGTTTTTACACAATACAGTTCCTAGGATATCAGTTTCACAAATCACAGGAAACTACAACAATATTTGGAAGGAAATGAGGCTATCTCAGACAAGAGAGAAATTGGGATAAAAAGTACAGACCGCAGTATGAAAGAGTGGGGTGCACAGTCCAGGGCATGTGAGAGATACCCACTGAGATGGAAGGAAAAAACCCCACCAAAGACACTTTATATTTTATGTAAAATATCCTTTTATGATTTATTTTTGTGTATGTTTTCTAATATGCACAATGTATTAGTTCTGTGGTAGTGTGTATCATTTATAAATATTTACATATTCACAGAATGCTCAGAAGTTTTCACTGATAAGATGAAAAGTTTGTAGTCAAATCCTGTGAAGTGATTGTAGTGTCTCTGGAGTGAATAATGGAGCAGTGCTTAGTCATGTCTTTTGCATTCTACTGATTAGAATCTTGGTTTTTATTGTTCTTCTGTTGGAAAAATTATTTGGTTGTACAGAATGTAGGAACTGGGTAGGTTAGAGATCACACAATTCGATTTTAGGTCCAAAGAAATCAGGAACTAAAATATTTTTGGTAATGCAGTGGGAAATAAGTATGACTACTGAGACTTGAACTTACAGTAGCAGACATCCTTAAAGAAGTGAAAGGTTTGTATCTTCAAGAGAAATTATGCTTGCTCTCTGATATTTCATAGGATGTGCCAGGAAAAAACAATAGAAATTACAGTGCTGAGCTGGGCACGGTGACATGTGCCTCAGTCCCAGTTACTCAGAAGACTGAGGCAAGAGGATTGCTTGAGCCAAATGATTAAGGCCAGTCTAAGAAACATAGTGAGACCTTGCCTTAAACAAAACACAACACAACGTAAAACAAAACAAGATAGGAACTTAGAGCAGTGGATTTCAACCTAGCCCAGGGAAGTACTTTCTAATGGTTAAAGTACTTGGAATGGAAGTGGGCTCTCTTGTCAGGAAGGATTTCTTATCAAAGTATTGGAGTAGGTGATAAGACAGTTTATCTAGGGCTAGGGATTTAGCTTATTGGCACAATGCCTGCCTGGCAAACATGAGGTCCTGGGTTCAATTTCTGGTACTGCCCCCCTCCAAAAAGACGGTTTATCTAGGGTTTTGTAGGGAGAGTAAAGTGTGAGTTGGATACCTCCTTTATGACTATTCTTTTTTTTTATTGGCTGTAAAAATTTTGAAGTACAACGAGAAAAGTGCATGGAAAATAAATGTATAGTTAAAGCAAGTAATAAGGTGAGTAACCAGTTAGATACCCCTCAAGTAAAAAGCTAGAGTATTAACCCTAACCCTACTAGCATCCTGGAAGCCCGGAGTGCACTTCCCTATACCAGCTCCCTCTTTCCAAAAGCAACTCCCCAGTCTTAGTTCATTTTCTGTTTATGTAATTGAATACCATAGGCTAATTTACAAAAAATGAAAGTTTGTTGGCTCACAGTTTTGGAGGCTGGAAGGTGCAACGTCAGGACTCCTAGGTAGCAAAGGCTTTCTTGCTGCTGGGGACCCTTTGTCGGCTATCAAGTGGCAAGAAGGGCACCTACCAGAGACAGAGTCAAACTGGCCTCTGTGACAGACCCACTGTTGAGATAACTGTTAGTCTGTGAGTGGTTTATTCCATTCCTGAAGACAGAGCCCTCATGACCTAATCGCCTCTTCAAGGTCCCATCTGGTCCCACCTCTTAATGCCTTGCAGTGAGCATTAAATTTTCACATGAGTTTTGGTAGGGACATCTAAACCATAGCACAGCCCTCTCCCAAAGTGAGGTAATAGCAAGGAAAGACTGTAGTGATGATTTGTCAGCATGCAAAAGAAAAAGAAAAGAAAATCATGCAAAGGTATATTTACTAGGGCAGGACTTGGGGTGTAAAGGATAATTTTAATGGAAATATTTCCTTTTGATGTGTATTTTGAAGGACAGTATATACTTCGATTACATCATTTGGTACCCTGTACCTGTAGGTCTTTAAAAGCTATGAAATTTCTAAAGATGATTTATTTATTTATTTATTTAATTTTGGTACCAGAAATTGAACTCAGGACCTCGTGCTAGCCAGGCAAACCCTGTGCCACTGAGCTATATCCCCAGCCCTAAAGATGATATTTAGAATCTTAGAAAAAAGAGTCAGGAAAGTTTTTTTCTCTTCATAGCCTCTCTAAAGACATCAAGTAACTGGGGACTCTTAACAAATGTAAACTGAATACAGTGTCTATGAGATGACTGCATCTCAGTAAATCTAGCAATGGATTAATCATCTACTGCGTGCTTTTCCAGGCACTGGGGAACACAGTAGCGAACATGTAACATGATGCCCCTGCTCTCATGGAACTACCTATCTAGCAGGAAGAGACAAACACAAATGCATATGTAATGTACTAGGAGGTAAAGACCACAAGAAACATACATTACAGAGAAGGATGGGACAATGCTATTTTGTGTGGGGGATGCTCAGTGCTATTTCAGTTAGGGTCTCTGGGAACATTTAAGTGGGGACTTGAAGGGATGAGGGAGTCTTCAGTGGGTCTAGCAAAGTGGAGCAGAGGGAAAGAGTGTTGCACGCAGAAAGCACAGCATTCGAAAAATCCCTGCAGACTGCTTGGATAACAGCTGGGTACCCATCTCGCTGGAGCAGAGTAAGCTTGGAGGGCAGTGAGGCAGAGCCCTTGCATCATGGCAAGGTTCTTAAACCTTGGCAACAGGGGGCCTAGATTTACTCTAAGTGGCATGGAAAGTCACTGGAGAAATTTGATCTAATTTGTGTTTTAGAAGGATCAATGGCTGCTGTGTAGAAATATACTGCAAAGAGGGAAGAGTGGGAGCAAAAATCAGTTAAGAGGGTTGCAGTCATATAAGCAAGCAAGAGATGTTAGCTGTGACTGTGATAATGGCAGTAGGAAGTGGTCAGGCTAGGGTGCATTTTGCAGGTAGAACTGATAGCATTTGCTGATAGGTCATAGGTGGAGTGTGAGGGGCTAGGAAATAGCCAGAGTATGGACTGAAAGCATGTACTGAGATAGAGAAGACTTGGAGGAGCTGGGTAGGAGGGAGAGTGAAATTATATAGTTAGTTTTGGACACTGTAAGTTTGAGTTGCTGATTGTACATTAACTAAGTGTAGAGGGGAAAGGAGATGGAAATGTAGGTGTCCTCACTATAGAGAAGGTGTCAAAATCAGGCACAGTGTGAGATTCTAAAGCAGGGACTAAGGGTAGTTGAGGGAAAAGATGTGTGTGAGACTAGACACTTTTTTATATTTAGAGATTGAGAGGAAAAGTACACATCTAAGCAAAAGAAAAATGCTTGCATGTTTTGCTGCCTTGAATTTTTTCACGTTAAAGGAATCTATACATTTTTTACCCCAAGCATTAGTGTTGAGAAATATCATTTTCCTTAGGAAAGAATGAGAAAGGATGTCTACCACAGATTATAATCTCAGTGCCTAGAAGGTTTCTTGAGTCAGGCTTTGGCTACGCTGGAACATACTGAACTACATTTAAGCATTGTCTCTTCCCTTTGCAGAGATGTTAGCTTTGCCTCCTAGGTGGTAGTTACACACCTGACCTAGCTTACAATTTATGATGGACTTGCGGAGAGAGTCATCTTTTTTCTGGCTGTTCCTTATTTTTGTCCTTAGGATCATGAAAGCTACCTTGGATGTCAGTTCAAAGTTTGAGGTTACTGAAATTGGTTGGCTAGCTCAAGATGGTTCATACTTTTACAGTGAAAGTCTGTATGGTTTGCCGGGGATCTAGCTCAGCGGTCTAAGCGCTTGCCTGGCAAGTGCAAGGTCGTGAGTTCAATCCCCGGTGCCGCCAAAAAAAAGTCTGTATGGTTTAAGAAGGTTTAACTAATAACAAGTACACAAGCTCATTTTGCTTTTGTTGGTGCACCAGTGCCCTGAGTTGGAATAAGAGACGTTTTTACTGTGGGGGGTTTTTGCTGATCCCATTAGAAAGAGTGTTTCAGGGCCCATTCACCCTAGGTTTGGCACATCTACACATACACAAAACAAGCATATTCTCTGTCAGATTCTTTCTTGAGGAAATGAGTACTTCCTAGCTGAACTTACTTTCAGATTCTTTAGAGTGTGGTTTACTTATAAACCTTTGTTTCAAGTACTATAGATGGCTAATCTCAGCACC
>RJWT010022689.1:0-17074 GCA_004365215.1 Cuniculus paca | reverse complement strand
TTTGAGTTGTCCACCAGCTGTTGAATTGTTACTTCCTGAGACCTTGTTATTTTTAAGAGATCTTTCCTTTCACGGTCATAGGCTGCAACCCTGTCTTCAAGCTTTAAAGTCTTTCTTTAGCTTCCCTCATGTCAACTTGCCAGCTATTGAATGAATGTTTAATATTCTGGATATCTCTTTGAATCTGTTTCATGCATTCTAAATCTCTCTTACGCTGTTCATTCATGGTTTCCCTCATTTTCCTATGCTCCCCTATTTTTTTTATCTATGTCTTCTTTAGAGATGCTTAGTATTTCTTTTATTATGGTTTTCATTTCTTCTTTTACCTGGGATAGAATTTCTGTTCTAATTTCTCATATAGCTTCCTGAAGTTGTTTCTTCACTTCAGTTGACATCACTTCAGACATTTCAGGTGTGCAATTCTCGATCTCCATGTTTTCCTCTTGTGGAATTGCACTGCTTGGGTTGGACGCCAGAGATTGCCCTCTCCTTCTTCGTCTTGGCATATTCTTGATTTCTTCCACCCTGGAGTAGTGTGGTCCCAGGCACCCCAGCATTGGCCACAACTTCTCTGAAGGTAGACTGTTTGTGTTTTCTTGCCAGTGCTGGCTATGTATATCCGATGTCGGGCGCCTGTGTCTCTGTACTGAGCTAGGCACCAAGCCACCTGGGGCTTGCAGGGGAGCAGACCTGGTCAGGCCTTGCGAATCTAAGCTGTTTAGGAACCTACACGATACTAGCTGAAATGGGCAGGGGAACGGATCTCCAATCAATCAGCTTCTGCGGGTCTGCCCACAACCTAGAGCTCCCAAATGACTGGTTTTTCTGGCCTCAGTGGAAGCAACTTCCGTGGGTCCACCCACAACCTGGCGCTGACGCCAGAAGTGGGTAGCAGGCTTGGACCCTGGCGACATAACCTGCCCAACTCCAAGATGGAGCCTGGCTGATCACTCTCTCCCTCGGGGTGGCGGTGGTGGAATTCCAAGCACTCACCAACAGCCAATGCAGATCTTCAGGACCGCAGATCTCAGCGTCCGCCACTCTCCTTCGCTCCCGCGCCTCTCCGCAGAGTCCTCTGGGGTTGACCGCAGCTGTGACCATGACCGCAACTGTGACTGTGCATCTCCAGGCTCAGCAGGTCTTCTGGCAGGGTGAATCTGGCTCTAGGCTGAGGCGCTGCCAGCCACCACCTTCTTCTTTGTTTAAATTCTTTTTTTTCTTTCTCTCTTTGTGGGCTTCAATTCATATTTTAGATTCTTCCTTGGTCCAGGGGACCCACTTGCTTCCTTCTTGTCCTCTCCATGATGTTATATTCCAGCATCTGAAGTGTTTCTCTCAGAGAGACTGTTTACTCTGCTGCTTACTGTTCTGCCATCTTTCAATGACTCTCAAGTTTTACTTCTTAATTACTTTGTAACAATATAATCAGTAATTCATCACATTGAATTAGTTGGACTGTGTTAAGTACCTATATGTAGAATCTTAGTTCTTTAAAAGATTTTTCACTGTGTCATGTGCAAAACTTATGCATAACTGTATTATGTATATAGGTATACATATATAAATGTATATATATATATATATATAATAGATAACTATCCTACTAATCTCTGTTAGTTCATCAAAAAGAACAGTTTGTGCTGTTATTATTTGTTTGATCATTTTTATGCCTAGATCTTGTAACCTTGTACTTATAAGATAGAAATATGCAATATATTCACTATTGTTAATTTCCTACTATTTTTGAAATTCTGTATCATTTCTATCCTTTTTTCTGTTTTGCTTTTAAAAATTTAAGAAAACTACTGAAGATTGCAGAGTTAATACAGTAGTTCTTAAAATGAATAAAGTGAAACAAAATATCTAACACCCTTTAATATTTGACTTTTGAAAAAAGGCATTTGGAGATGCTGTCAATGATTATATTTTTTCTTAGCCAATTTAAAAGGTAAATACACAAATCTAACAAAATTATTCTTTTCCTTTCCCTTCCTTTGCCTTCCCTCCTTTTTTCCTTCCTTTCTTCCCTCTTTTTGCATTACTTATTGATTTATTTTCTGATAACTAAAAATGCAATGGTAATGTTGAACTAGTTAACTTATATGTGATATATATATATATATATATATATATATATATATATATGCCCATGCTATGTTGTGCACATAGGTATATGCACATACTTATTTTGTGATGAGAATACTGAAAATCTACTCTTTTACCAATGGTAGTTACTAAAGGTTAGAAAATAGGGGAGGAGGAAGAGGATAGAGATAGATGGAGATTGAACAACAGATAATAAGATACAGTTACATATGAGAAATGCATTATAATGCTCCAATGCACAGATATACATGTTTGGTTACCAAATTTAATTCATTCCATTATTCTAGGGAATATAGCTACCTTGGTGTTTGTGGAGGGAAATAGGTCATAGTCGTGTTCATCACCCGATGCTGTGTTTGAGAAGGGAAGCCAATTTTTGCCTGATGATTCTGTTTGCCAAACTGAATTGCTTGTGAAGAAAAGCATTTGTGAACTGTGGCATTGCTGTGTATGCACAATATGTGTATTATATTATATTCATAAGAAAGAAGAGAGGAGTTTGCAGGCTCATAACACAAAAATGGTAAATTCTTAAAAGAGATGGAAATGCTAATTACCCTGATTTGATCATTACACATTATGTTTACTTTTCACACTATCTGACAAATATGTAGTTATTTTTTTCATTAAAAACTATTAGCAATTTTCAAGAATATAATGCATTGGGTATTTATTGCAGTTACTATATTGTACATTAGATCCCTTAACTTTATTACTCCTAACTGAAAATTCCATACCCTTTGACCAATTTTTCCAATCCCACAACTCAGCTATTGATAACTGCCATTCTACTCTATTCCCGTGTTTTGATTTTCTGAGATTCCACCTATGAATGAGGTTGTGTGGTATTTGTTTTTCTGTGCCTGACTTATATCACTTAACCACTATGTATGTATACACATGTTGTCCCAAATGATAAGTATTTCCTTTCTTTCTAAGGCTGGATAGCACTCAACTGTGTAAATATACCACATTTCTTTATCTATCATTCATTGATGAAAACTTAGATTCCATATCTTGTCTACTATGAAGAATGCTATAATAAACATGAGAGTGCAGATATTTCTTCAACATTCTTATTTTCTTTCCTTCAGAAGTATATTCATCAGTGGGGTTACTGGATCCCACTGATTGTTCTATTTTAAAGTTGGTAAATCCTACATAGTTTTTCATAATGGCTATACTAATTTACATTCCCACCAGAATTATACAAGGGTTCCTTTTTCTCCATTTCCTCCAGTAGTTACTATCTTTCATCTTTTTGGTACTAACAGGTGTAAGCTACTATATAAATATGATTTAAATTTGCATTTCTCTTATGCTAAATGATTTTAAATATTCTTTGATATAACCATTAGCCCTTATCTCTTCTTTTGATAACTATCTACTCAGACTCTGCCCATTTGTTAATCACATTTTTTTCTTACTATTGAGCTGTTTGAGTTCCTTACATATTTTGGATATTAATCCCTTATCAGGAGTTATTAGGTGTATTGTTTGCAAATACTTTATCCTATTCCATAGGTTGTCTCTCCACTCTGTTGTTACCTTTGCTGTACAAAAGTTTTTTATTGGCTTTGTTACCTGTACTTTTGAGGCAATACACAAAAAATTCCTTGATCAAAATAATGTCACAGAGTTTTTCTTCTGTATTTTCATTAGTAATTTCATAGTTCCAGGTCTTATGTTTAAGTTTCTAACCTATTTTGAGTTGATTTTTTATGGTGTAAGATAATCATCTATTTCACTCTTCTGCAGGTAGATATACAATTATCCAGCAACATCTATCAAAGAGACTATCCTGTCCCCCATTGTGTTGTTAGCAACTTCACTAAAATTCAGTTACCTATGCATGTGTAGATTTATTTCAGGGTTGTCTATTCTATTCCGTTACTGTGTCTCTTTTTTATATCAATGCCATACCATGCTGTTTTGATTACTGCACTTTTGTAGTATATTTAAAAGTCAGGTAGTGTAATGCCTCCACCTTTGCTGTTTCTGTTCAAGGTTTTCTTAACTATTTGAGGTATGCTTCAGGTCTATGCAAAATTCACAACTATTTTTTTCAAATTTCACAAATTTAGGATCATGAAAAATGTCTTGGAGATTTTGATAAAAAGATGTGTAGATTGTTTTGAGTAATATGGACATTTTAAGAATGTTCTTCCAATCCATGATCTTGTGATAGCTTTCTATTTAAAGTTTCTTATATTTGTTTCATCAATTTTTAAAAATTTCACTAAAAATGCACTAATTGTTCAAAGAGCATCAAATTTGCATTAGCTTATTGTTTTGGCAAATGCCAAAAAATACTTCTCAACTCTTGTAGGCTAAGTCTCAGCAAGAATTAAGAGCTCTAATATTCAGTGTGTACAAATGATGTCTTATGCACCATAATAGATGGTGTTTCCTATGTACAAGATACGCCTGCAGGAGGAAAATGCATATGATCATATTTCCGTGAGTGTGTGTGTGTGTGTGTGTGTGTGTGTGTGTGTGTATGTGTGTGTGGTAATCATGTAGTTAAAAGATTTTTAAAACAAGTAGAGTTAATTAGACAAATACACAAATATGACATTTATAGCTAAAAACCAACAACCTCTCTCCCTTTCCTGTTTTTTCTGTGCCAGCAGAACCTGATTCCTTTTGTGAAGCTTGACTGTGCTTCTCATTTACTTTTCTGCATAAATAGAAAGAGATGAAAAAATAAAACACACTTTGCTTGATGTGGCAGTGCCTACACATAAAAGTCTTGTGAGGTCATCCTACAATCACCAGAGAGTTAGATGATGTAGTAGAGAACTGCAAAGTACTTACTTGAGTCACAATAATGCTACTTGACTCAGAAATAAATTGGAATAACACTGCCACCCGAAATTTTGGTATAAAAATATTAAACACATAAGTTTAAGTTGGCTATTCTGTTAATTATAGCAGAATCATTAACTAATGATGATTGAGTGTTACCATATTTTATTGGAATACATTTTCATCAGTGTCATGTAATTCAGCTTGCTAAACATTATACAAATTGAATTTATGAAAGTAGGATCTAACTACTATTTTTCCAGTGAGAAAATGTTCTGAAATTTTGAAGTTAGTCAAATTGGGCAGAAATACACTCAAGCATTCATCATATATGTCTAATACCTTTTAAAACTGGGTACTGAAATGATATAGCCATGTTTCTAAGAAAATACAGGACCTAGAGCAGTATGTCTCCAACTTTTAAATAAAATGTGATAATTATGATTAGTAGGCCTCGGTGGTCTGCTTCAGTTGTGCTAGTATACTTTTATAATTACATGTGAAATGGCTTTGGAGCATGTAATAGATACCTATCTATTAAATACTTTTTATAATTGTTTTGAATTACAAAACAGTCCTTAAAATCTACTTATCTGAATGATACCATAGCACCTTTGTAGAGGAAAAAAGACACAACTATAATAAAATGTACAAATTTAAAATCATTGTCAAAATACTGTCGTTTTAAATTAAAATATTATTTAAATTTTAAACAATCAAAAGGTAAATTTACATTCATTATTTTTAATTAAATATTGTCTTTAATTATTGACCTGGTTCAGTTTTTGAGGACAGTTAAGAGGTAGTTATTTCCAAACTGATAAATACTACTCACTGTTCAAAGCATATTGTTACCTCAGGGTACTGGGTAATTATTCATACATAAAGGACAGTATATTCTTTCACATAAATATTAAGTATATAAAACTAATAAAGTTTTCCTGAATTTATACTTATTACTCGATGACTGCTTACAGAAGAGAATTTGGGGGTTGTATAAATTCATCTGTATCATATTTCCTGATGCATTATATTTTAAGAGTATTTTAATCTTTATTCCTAGCTTTTATTTGCATGTGATCTGTTACAGATGGCCTTTATCCATCCTTATCAAAACATAAGCATTCTCAGCTTTGTAATTATGGTGAATGAATACCAATCAACCTGTTTTGCCTCTTTTTATACAACATAATTCCGGGGAGAAGCTTACTGTTCAAGAATCTGAATTCCTGCCAAAACAAGAGATGCTGAAATTTATTTGGATGCTATTTATATGCAATTTCTCTGATATATAATATAGATCTAATATATACATATTATCTATCTGTTGAAAAAATATATATTTTATTCTTGGAATTATAATAGTTCAGTGTGAAGTTTTGATGGAAATATTTATGAGAGCATAGAAACATGAAAAAAGTTATTAAATTTTAAAATATTGTAGTCTTAATTTTTCTGATAGATTTATTTTTAAATTAGAATGCATTAGTTTATAAATACCAAATGACAATATATAAATTTCCTGGTTTTTATTCTGTAAAGAATAACGTTAATTTTTTTATTCTGTGAAGAGTAACGATATTTACATTGTATTTAATTTGTAATTGCTTTGGTTTTTATGAATATTTTAACAATATAAATGTTTTCAATCCATCAACACAAGATACACTTATATTTATGAATATCCTCTTCACGTTCTTTCTTTAATATTTTATAGTTTAGTTGTAGAGATCTGTCACTTCTTTGCTTGAATTTATGCGTAGTAGCTATTGATAACAGGATTCTTCTTTCTTTTTTAGATCGCTCCGTTAGCATACAAAAATGCCACTAATTTTTCTGTGTTCATTTTTGTGTCCTGAAGTTTTATGGAATATGTTCATTGGTTCCAAGAATTTTTTGTAGAGTCTTGAGGGTTTCGTTTTTTAACATACACAAAATCATCTCATCTTCAAGTAAGGACAATGTAACCTCCTCCTTTTCAATTTGGATGCCCCACCCATTTTTTTTTCTAATTGCTCTAGCCAGGATTCCCAGGACTACACTGAATAAAAGTAGTGAAGGTTTAATCTTGTTCTAGATCTTAGATCTTTCCTCATTCAGTATTATACTAGCTGTGGATTTGTTATATATGGCCTTTATTGTGCTGAAGTACTCTCTTCTCTGGCCAGTTTGAGAGGGTATGTGATACTAAAATATATCATTATTATTATGTTATATTATATTATATACTAAGATGTTATATACTAAATGTTATATTATATACTAAAATGTATTACTATATGTAAGAGGAAAACCTACATGCATTGCTTGCTAAACATTAACTTTTTAATTCACATGTATACATGTTTTGTTCATTAACATACTCCTTGCTCAAGAATAGTATTTCTGTTATAGTAAATACTCTATAAATATTTGCTGAGTGAATGTACCTTGAAAGGTAAATTGCCATTAGTTGGGGTTTGGGGATGTGCTTGACGAGGGTTAAGGTTTTGAAAATATGTTTTTCCCCTTTAATGTTTCTCAGTTTGTACAAATAGCAATAAAGTCATATGCCTTGGACAAATAAATCAATATTGTACAGAAAAGATTATTCATCTGGGTATGAACAATATACAGATACGACACATCTATATCTATATCTATCCATAATCTATCTGTCTGTCTATCAATCTATCTATCTATCTTAGAGCAATCACTAACACTGGCACTGTATCTTAAACACCCCTGGCATCTCTGAGGCTCCATTTGCTATTCAGACTTGACTAAGTCAAGTCTTCTTAATTTCTTTAATTTTATTTACAACCATAGTAGCATTTATCCAACAATTATTCTACTGTTAAGTATGCACAGTACCTGACATTGTACAATAATCAGTGAATAATATAAAGACAAATGGCTAACCTTAGGAAATCTGTAATTAGAATGCAGTTATAAAATATGCAAAACATTCTCAATATTATAAGTTATTGGGGAATTGCAAATTAAAATCATAATAAGATATCATTATTAGATACTCCTTATTATAATGGCAAAAATCCAAAACATTGACAACAGCAAATGCTGGTGAGGCTGTAGAACAATAGAAACTCTCCTTCATTAATCATGGAAATGAAACATTACAACCAACTTGGAGGACAGTGCAGTAGTTTCTTAGAGACCTAAACATACTCTTACCATAGAATCCAGCAATTATGCTCCTTCTTATTTATCTGAATGAACACAAAACTTAAGTCCATACAAAAATATGCACAAAAATGTTTATAGCATTTTTATTCAAAATTGTCAAAATCTTGGAAATTACCAATGTCCTTCAGTAGATGAATGGATACATAAGCTGGTACATCTAAATAATGAAATATTTTTCAGCACTAAAAAGAATTGGGCTATTAAGTCATGAAAAAACATGAAGAATCTGTAATCCCAGTAGTCTGAGAGGCTAAGCCAGGAGGATTGCAAGTTGAAGCCTGGGGAATTTAGCAGTTTAGCTGGATCCTGTCTCAAAAACAAAAGGGCTAAGAAAGTAGCTTCAATGCAAAAGCACTGGGTTCAATCCCAGTCCAACCAGTCAATCGATCAGTCACCACAGAGAAACTTAAATGCACGTAACTAAGTATAAGCAACTATTTTGAAAAGGCTACAAGCTGCGTAATTTCAACTATACAACCCTTACTAAAAAGGCAAAATGATAGAAATAGAATAAAAGATCATTGGTTTCCTGGGGTTAAAGAGAAGAGCATGATGAATAAGCAAAGCACAGAACATTTTTATGGTACTTTGAGTATTCTACATCATATTGCAATGGTGGCCACATATCATTATATATTTGTTACAACCTATAAAGCATAAACCTCAATGTAAATTATAGACTTCAGATGCTACTGATGTATCAATGAAATCTCAGTGATTATAACAAATGTACCATTCTAGCATGCAATGCTGATAGTGGGGAAGCAGGGCACATGTGGGGCTGAGGGTATATGGGAAATCTCTATTTCTTTTACTCAATTTTGCTGTAAACTTACTATTGTTCTAAAAATATATTTTCAAGATAACTACAATGTGAAGAAAGGTTTGCAGAGTGCCAAGAAACAAAATCCATGTGTTTGAAGATTAAACGAAAGTTATTACTGCTGGTTGTAGACTTTTTAAATGAAAAATGTACTCATGATGTAAGAATCAAATATTGCATGGGGACAGGAGTGGTATTTTGAAAAACACTGGCAGTTGCAGTACACAGAAAATGATTTTATATGGAATGGGACAGTCTTTCTTTGTACTGGAAAGCAGAGAACACTTGGTGGAGTCACGAAAGTTAGTATTTAGAAGGCAGGTTTGTATTTTTGTCGTTTGTTTTTTGTTTTGTTTTCACCAGCACTGAGGATTGAATCCAGGGCTTCACACTGAGCTATATCCCTAGTCCCTTGAAAGTTTTTTTAAAATTGTGAGACAGGGTTCTGTTAAATTGGTAAATTGTCCAGGCTAGGCTCAAACTTGTAACCAACTCGTAACTTTCTAGAGTGCTGGGTTTACCGGCATGCACCACTGTGCCCAGCTGGTTTGCATAGTTTTGTAACTAGAATATTTGTGTGGTGTGTTCACATGTTATTCTGTAGATAAAGAAGTCTCAGAGGTAAGGTAATATTATTAGTAACCGATAAGTTTCAATACTCACCTAATTCCTAGTCCAAAATTTTTTATTTTTTGCTTTAGTGATTATGTAAGATTTCCAAATGTTAAAATGGAGAGTTCAAAACATTATTTTATTGAAAAATCAGCGTTTTGTTTATTTTGGGTAGTGCCAAAATCAAACATGATTTTTATATCAATACGGTGGAAATTAGCAGAATGCATGTTAGTTAAAAGAGAGCCATCCAAATGTGTAAAACACTGCTATTTTAATAGTGTGGATTTGAGCTAGGGGAAGTTCTAGTGGAAATGGAAAAAATATTAGTGTGAATTCGGGTCTGAAGAATCAATTTGACATCACAGTAATTGTGTTATAAGCCAGTGTCTAAAAACTAAATTTGCAAAGGAAGCAGAATGTTGGATTTAGGTTAAACTATCAACTATTATATTATTCAGTTTTGGATCATATTGGCTCTTAAAGTAACCTGTACCATATTGTTAATTTAACTATTACTATAAAGAATATAAACTTTTTTTTTAAGATACTAGTGCTTTACTCTTTACAGCAGAAATCAGAGAAATGGGAAATACAATACTTAAGGTTTGAGCCTGAGTTTTTACCACAGTAATTTTTTTTTATTTTGAAGAGAACAAAAGAAAACAAAACAAAACAGAGTTAAACACAACAAAGCATTTCAGAACAGACCACCGCAAGCAATACAGATCTTCAAAACATAACAAAGGAAATTAACACTGGCTACCCTAGTGTCTCTTGTTTTCTTCGAAATGGTTGTTCATACATTCACACACAATAAACTCAAACAAGACAAAATAACGTAAAACGAGATAAAACAAAAGAGTGAAAGCATTACAGGCCTTCAAATCAGACAACAAGAAATCAACAATGGCTACCTTAATACCCTTTGTTTTCTTCAAAATCTCTTCCTATCTTCTCACGTATTACAATCAAATAGTAGAAAACAGAATTAAACCAATCAAATCAAAGAATAAAAGCATTATTGGACTTCAAAACCTTTTCCCCCTATTTATTGGGGATTTTGTATCTTATTGAGTCTTTCAGTTTCTTACACTAGGGAGATGATGTGGTGTTTACACATGTGAGTTTGATTTATTTCATTTATGACTATGGTCTCAAGTCGCATCCATTTACCTACAAAAGCCTCAACGTGATCCTTCTTTATAGCTGAATAGTACTCCATTGTATAAAAGTACCACATGCTTTTTTATCCATTTCTCAATTGATGGGCATTTGGGTTGTTTCCAAGATTTGGCTATTACAAATTGTGCTGCTATAAACATGGGTGCACATATATCACTGTAGCACAGTAATTTTACAGATGTGAAACAGACTTGCATGTGATGTAGTGTACAAGAACAAATTTGTTGTACAAATATTAAAGTTGAAGACTCCTTCAACATTCACTGAAAACTTTCTACCAGGAAAGTAGAAATAAGAGATAGAAATGCAAACAGGCTGAACTATATTGGCAACTAGTGCTTAACAAGTTACCTCCATGGGGTCAATAGGATGTTGGAAAGATTAAAGAAAAAGACTAAAGAAATATACATACTCAGGAGTGGCACATTATCTTTTATTAGGCACATTTTAGGTCTAAACTGACATAAGTGTATGACAGTAATGGAATAGCTGGAAATCTTTGCTTTCAGGTAGGCAATAGACTAATGAGTCTTGGTGAAAGTAGAGTCTTTGACCTGGTTTATAATTTGGCTAAATATCAGTTGATCCATAGGTGGTTTCCTATTTGAGAGGAAAGAGGGATGAAGTAGTTGTTTATATACATTTAACAATAGGATTCATAAGATTAATCATGATACCATCGTCAGACTAGCCATTGCATCCTTAAGTGCTAGGAGGGATGTGTTGGTTACTTTAGGCTTGGCTGGCTTCCAGTAAATAGGCAGTAGGCCAGGAGAGTTAAATCGTTTCCCAATAGTGTTTATATTTGTAAAACATACGGATGACCACATTTTGCTTGCCTTTATTGTTGCCTTATGCCCCGAATTTACAAAAGTGGACTATGAGCACACAATGACTTGTGGAAGTCTCAAGGTAATGTAACTTACAATAATGTGAACAGAATAGAGATATAATGGTTTATAGGTGAGGACAAGTAGATTTGTGAGCCAACCATTTCCCAAAGAAAAAAAATATCAAAATTAAGATAAATATTCAAAAATTAAATTTTATTTGACTGGGTATCTCTTTAACCTATTTTCCTTCTATGTTAGCAATTATGAAACTATCAGATAGTGGCTTGACATTATGAAAGTTTTCATTTAAATATGTCAAATAAGTGAAAGTGATATTTTTAAAGTAATCAGAGCCACTTTTCAGAGCAAGAGTAAAATAATATTTTACATAATAAAGTGGATCATTTTGTCAGCAAAGGCCAAAAAGATTGCAAAAGCAAGTGATATTTTTCAGACATGAAGATAGCATTTCCAAAACATCCATGATTATTTCTCACAAATTTGTAAAGCTTAATTTGAAACCTAATCATGAGTATGAAGTAAGGAAAAATGTTTCCCCATATCAAAGGACCACTAATTGTCACATCATATTAAGTACATGGCATGAAGAAGAGTTGCTATCACACTGAGGTTCTGCATAAGTGCAGAGTGTTACAGGTCTTTTGAAGGTGAGCAAAAGGAGCTCTTAACAATTGCTGTTATCTCCTTAGTGAAAAATGAGATAGGTCATGATTTGAATGTTTTAATAATGCCCTTAGGAAGGTGAATTATATTCAAGACTTACTTTGGGATTGATAAATATAAAGACCTTAAACTTTAAAGAGTAAAAGTAAATGTGAAATCACTTCAGGAGGTGGAATGAATTCTATGGGTAACAAGAATTTTTCATGGAACACAATTGGAGGGCACAGATTTGGTCTGGCAAGGGCTGGAAAGCTTACCTCCCTTGGTATTCCAGACCCTTGCTAATTACCTTCCATGCCTTAGTTTGCATATGACATCTCTCTATGGCATCCATTTATGGCTGCCAATTTTTTGTTTTACTTTCAAATTTCTGGGAATGTTGACTTCCACCCAGTTAAGGGCCGTTATAGAGTATGTACAGTGCTGTGTTGAGGCCATCCTGTATAGATCACAGGTAGACAGAATTCTCTGGGAATCAGATGTGAGCAATGTGATATCTTCAAAGTTGTCAAAAGCTGAAAATGACAATAATTAGTATCTGAGAGGGCCACATAAAACTTTTTGCATGAATTCATAAGTATTATTTAGGTAACTCTCTATGTTTAATCTACATCAGGAAAGAAAATACGAAGAGCTAGAAGATAATTATCCACAGACCTATAGCATTTCTGCATATCTGTTGAGAAGAGGCATTGATGGGCTTTGTTCTAGTGTCTGCAGGATAACTGTAGAGCCATCAGTCTTGGAGGACAGAGATAGTGTCTCCCTTAGAGCAAAGGGAAGGTCTCTTCACTACTGAGTATAATAAAAATTATCTTCTTCCCAAATAAAAGTGTCAGGATTTGTTTCCTTGTCACCTCACTACAGGTACAAGTGTCATCTCACCTTCTTCCCATTGCTTTCTGAGAACTGGGGTTTGAGAACTATTGAAATGCAGACTCTGCTGCTATGTGTGTAATCAGTGGTCCTTGGTCCCCAGTGTGGGGAGCTTGTGAGTTCTGCAAGCATTCATCGAACTATTGCAAGTTAAACTGTTAGCTCTCAGTGGGAGGCAATCTCAGATTCCTTGCAGTTTTTCACGGCGGTCTCCAAATTTCAAGATGGACGTTGCTTTATTGGTTGATCATGGGAATCTACCGCAGGGAAGTTATCAAAGCTTAAAATGGGACTAGTAGTTGGAAAGATGGGAAAGAACAACACTGAGTATTAACTAGGAACAAATTATAGACTGAATATAGTGAGACAGTGTGTAAAATGAGAAGTTTGAGTGCTAATTTTGTACATTGTTTATTTTTGCCAGAGTGTCTACATATTGCTTCTGAATTCTAACGTTGCTTCCAAATTTGCACTTCATATTGGCTCATTTTCCTAAATTGTTTGTGGACAGTTTGATTACTTGGGTATGTGTCATGTGTAACCTATATGTCAACTGGAGGCTTTCTTCTCTTCATAATTCATTGAATTGGCTTGCAACTTCATTCTGAAACTTGAAAAGTTAAATGCTGTCCTCTAAATTTCTGTGAATTTACAAGGGGCGTTTATTTCCAGATGACCTTTGAATTTTAATCCTTGCATTCTCAGAATTCTTACTATTTCTCTGTCTCTTGCAGTTTTTTGTCATTAGACTAATACCACCTGAACAAGGAGCTCAGTCCCTTCCTTGAAATCCTATCATGATCACCCCAACTTGTGACTCCACATTCTTTTTTCTTTGTTGTAAGTTTTACTAATGCTTGAAGGAAATGTCAAAGTAATGCTCATGACTTATAAGTATTATTTATTTTTGTGAAAATATTCATTAGCTACTCTTCATATTGTTTATCCATCTACCTTGCATTTTCACCCTTTTTGTTGATACACTCTTCTTAGGAACTTTATACAGGAGCAGCAGATTTCCACAGGTCCTTACTCAGCCATTTTCCCTGATGTTATTTCCAAAAACTGAAATTAAATAGCACAGTTTAAACTTTCTGACAAAATTTTTGACTGTTTTTAGAGGGGCTAGAGTATCTTTAGGATAATAATCACTGACTGATGGAAGATAATCACCAACCACTGTCCACTCTCTTGCTACTCTCTCTCTCTTTTTTTTTTATTTTGGTACTGGGGATCGAACTCATGACCTCATGCTTGCTAGGCAGGTGCTTAAGCTGAGCTAAATCCCCAGCCCTCTTGCTACTCTCTTTACCCTATAAATCATATACTTCCCAAGACATTTAAAATTTTTAATTGAATTAATTAATAAAAATCATCAATTAACATTAAAGGGAGGCTCACAGGTGAATAAGTAGTGAACAATTATGACTGAAGTTAAAAATGGACATTATTATTCACACTGAAAATGATAAACATATCACTGATATGGAAAAGGCATTTTTCCCAAGTGAAAGCACATTCATACAACACATGGCACAGCCAAGGTTTGATAATCATACATCTGTAAATTCTGTGAATGTGGAAAAGATTTGCTATTCAGAAATTCATACAACACTCTGACACAGGCTGGGACACATCCAGATATGTGGACTCCTACACGTAGCATTTTAGCCATTTGCTATCCCTTAAACAGATATTCTTCACACATTCTAATTTGGTGAATATGTGAAGAAATTGATTTTCTTGTTACAAAATATTTACTCCTTTATTTTCAAAACAAATTATTTAAAAATAACATTTTATTTGAATTTATTTAAGAAATTTAACAAAAATTATATGTAACCAGTGATCTAGTATACACATACATTGTCTAATGGTATTTACAAATACAATCAAATTGCTTATCACTTCTATTACAGAAAAAGATATAGAGGTTCCTAAAATTATTAAGTGAGTAACTACTGTATAATCCAGGAATCTCATTTTTTGTACAGATCAAAGGAAACAAAATCAGTATAACGAAGTGACATCTGCACTTCCATGTTCACTGAGCAGTATTCACAATAGTCAAGATATGAAAACAATCTGTGTATTAGTGAATGAATAAATACAATTATATATAATGTATGAATAAAGATTTTAATTTGCCTTGGATGTATAAGGCAATTTCATATTTCAATCAACATTTAAAACCAGATGATCCAAATTATATTAGTCAACAGCTTTATATATACATTATTCAAAAGTGTGTGCTATTACAATACTGGGTGGTACATAGAAGCGGTATTTATAAATAGAGCATAGTTCCCGTTCTCAAAGTACTTATGCTTATGACAGAACATCTGACCAAAGACCATACAATCACGGTACCATACTGAGAGTTTTGTACCAGTGGTTTAGTGGATAGAACTATTTTTTTCAGAATTTACTGCTATTTTGGGATAGAAAGTATAATTCCCATTAAGGATAGGTTATATAGAATCTTCGTTCAGAGTTGTTTGATAAAAGTAGTAATGGAATATATGGTTCATATTCAAAGTTTCGGACGTTTCTTAAGTGACTACATTTAAACATTTATCTAATTAGCACATCTAAATATGTGGAAAAGGGAACAATTCAATAAACAGAGGCATCACTAGAGAAATGTTAATTTTCCCTTTATTGTAAGCCCAATTTTATTCTAGTCGTTTTTTTCTGTTAATCTAAATTTAATTGCCAAAACTATGGTAAGTCAGGTATTTGACTATTATTTCTTGGAAAAGGACACAAATGAAATACCTAGAAAGTCTGCAATACTTTTTATTGCTGTACTGAATGTTGTGGGGATGAAAAAGGTACTTATAGCCATTGAGCCAAAATCTCTTAGCTGGTTCATAACAGTGAATTAATTACTCATCTATTCCTGTTCCAAGGTTGAAACTTTACCATTCATATTATTTCTTGACCAGGCACACCATCCAATGGTTATATACAGAGAATCATATTCTCTTTCTTTGACAATAGGCTTTAATAAAAACAACAGCAACATATACATATATATATATATATATATATATATATATATATATATATGGTTCTGCTCACAGATGAGGTAGTGAACAATTATGATTGAAGTTTTCATTCACAATTAAAATGATAAACACATCACTGATATTGAGAAGACATTTTTCCTTCTAATAGTATGGAAGTGATAGTAAAGTAATAATAAAAATGACATAATATTAAATTTTATATTTTTACATTTATCAACAAATCAAAACCTTTGAGGTTTAGGGTAGTGATAAAATATGAACTAGATGATTAATAACTTGAATATTTCCTCTTTCATAAAATGCTGTAATGCTTCACCATTTTTATAATTTCTACCTAAGTCATATTGCCTGAGCAATGTATGGCATAAAACATATATTGTTTTGATATATGATATGTTTTTGATACTTAATTCTCCATCTGACTTTGACATTTCCGCTTAATAGCTTATTCAATTCTTGAACTCATAACCTGTTCAGAGATTTCAAAGTAGACAAATAGGTAAGGATACTAGCTGGAAATGCAACAAAAATAATATTCATCTTAGTTGCTATAGAGATGACAGGCTTTATCATTAATGCTTACTGACAGTTCATGGTCCTCTATATTAGGTTAGGGATGAACAATCTTGGATTCTCTTAAGACTTAGCAGAATACACATTTTTTTTAGTTTGTACTTGAGAAAGCTAATTTTATTTTTATATTTTCCGAGCAAGATTATTTTATTTTCCCTATATAGAATACTTAAAGTAGTTGAAATGTAGAAACTACAACATCTAACTTCCTTATTCAAAAATAAATATTTAAGCATTGTGGTAGATAAAATAATAGCTCTCCAAAAGGTATTCTTATCTAAGTCCTACTACTTGTGAATGTTTAGCCTGACATGATAGAATGCATTTTGAAGATGTGGTTAATTTGGGGATATTGA
>RJWT010022688.1:0-17053 GCA_004365215.1 Cuniculus paca | reverse complement strand
ATCAAGCTTCCAAGTGCAGACAAATCATTACAGGCAAATTATGGCATCAGATTGTGTAACATAATAGCTTTAAAAATTGGATATGAGGACAAGTGTTTAGCAGATTTTCTTTATTGTCACTATGATCATGCAGCTGAACTTTTCTGGTTAACTTTCCCCAGACGTAAAATAGAGAGTTCACTCTGATCTCCAGTGTATGTACGTATGTGTGTATGTATACATGTATGTATGTATGTATGTATGTAAATATATGTATTGTGGTATTGAACCCCAGGCCTTCACACTGAGATACATCCCTAGATCTCCTACAAACTTTTCACTTTTTACTTCAAAATAGGATCTTGCTAAATTGTCCTGCTTCCTCCTCCTACAGTGCTAGAATTACAGATGTGTACCCCCACACTATACTCTTTAATCCTTAAGTGTCCTTAGGGCCATATGGTATCCAGGACACAGCAGAGCACCATGTGGAATAGCAGCAGAAGTTAATGGCATACTGCAGGTTAGGTCAGGGTTAGGATTAGGTTTGGAATGATTAAAATATACAGGTTGGATTTGGTGTAAGAATTGTAGATGCAAAATAATTGGCTATGTTAGAAGGAATCAAAAGATATAAATTGGATTGGATAAAGAGACACAAATATATGGAAAGAAAACAGAAGCTGTAGTGAAGTTAGTTTATAAGTGAGGAGTTAGAAAAGGAGGAAAAAAACAACCAGTATGCAAAGTTAAAATTAACATTTTCCAGAGCATTTTTTACTTGTACTTCAGCCTTTGAATTGTTATCTTATTCTAGAATCCTAATACCAGAGATTTGGAACCAGCAGGCTGTGAGCTAGGATCAGAATTTTTTAAAAAGTCAATGACATTGCCTACTGTATCTTGAGAGTAGAGAGAAAAAATAGTAACAGTGAACAAAGCTGATCAACATGAAATTATGAAAAGACATTTGGCCAAAGTTGTTGAACTGTTATTGATGGTTGTGCTCATTATCTTTGTAGTGTTTAATGACCCTTTAAAAATTGCATGTATATGCACAATTCTGTGATAACCTTGTAGTTCTTAAAATATGTTAACATTGTCATAATCTTAAAGCAAAACACAAATCGTGATTTGTAACATTGTTTTGAAGATTAATGTTTTATATATCAAACTAACATTATTCTGTCAAATTTGATAACTAAATTTGCAGAGATCACTTTTTTATCTGTATTATAGTATTTTTATTTTTTATTGGTACATTCTAGATGTACATAATGATAACATTTATCAGAGGGAATTTGTACCTGTACCAGATATATCTTGCTTCTTTTTTTTGCAATCCCTTTCATTCCCTTCATCCCCCTTTCCACTCCTTATTTACAAAAGTTTTGTTCCCATTTTTCCTCCTATCATGTTTTTTTTCTTGTCCTTTCTTTTCTCCCTGTTCCTTTTCCTTTGGTCTTCTTCACATTTGAACATTTTCTTCCCATTTCCCAATATCTATTATACAACTTGATCCTTATTTACACTTTCGGTTTCTCACACCAGAGACACAAGGCAGTACTTCAACGTGTGTCCATTTTTTTTCACACGAAAGTATGGCCTCAAGGTTTATCCATTTAACTAGAAACGTCTCAAGCTTATCCTTTATGGCAACATAGTACTCTATTGTATAAAAAATCTCCACATCTTCTGTATCCATTCATTGGTTGATGTGTATGTGGACTGTTTCTCAGTTTTAGCTATAACCAACTGTGCTACTATAAACAGGGGTGTGCATATATCACTATAATATAATGTTTCAGTTCTTTTGGGAAGATATCAAGAAGGGGAATAGCTGGGTCAAATGGAGCCTCTGGTTTTAGTCTTTTGAGGAATCCCCACACTGATATCCAGACTGGTTGCCCCAGTCTTCACTCCCATAAACAGTGGAGAAGGGTTCCTTTTCCCCCACAGCTCTTACTACTAACAAATAAAAGTCCAAGTCCCATGGATTCACCACTGAATTCTACAAGGAATTTAGAAAAGACCTAGCGCTGCTACTTTTCAAACTCTAATAAAATAGAAAGGGAAGTAATATTCCCACATTCATTCCTGGAAGCATTACTCTGGTAGCAAAACCAGAGAAGGATCCAACCAAAAAAGAGAACTGCAGGTTAATCTCCCTAATGGACATAGATGCAAAAATACTCCATGATACCAGCAAACATCAAATGAATGCAGCAAATCATCAAAAAGATTATACATGATGACCAAGTAAGATTCAACCCAGGGATGCAGGGATAGTTAAACTTATGTAAATATATGATCATCTGAATAGATGCAGAAAAAGCATTTGACAGAATCCAATACTTATTCATGAAAAAAACCCTACAGAAAAATGGTATAGATGTAGTCTTTATCTCAGTGTGATAAAAGCAAATGACAAACCAATAGCCAACATCATACTAAATGGACAAAAACTGAAAACTTTCACTCTAAAATCAGAAACGAGACAAGGATATCACCACTTCTATGCATAGATCACATTTACTGAGACACTTCTACACAAACCCACTGGCTTCAATACTACTCTTTACCTTTTTCTTAGATTGCCTTATTCTGGGAACATTCATTCATTTATTGCTGTACACCTCTATCTCTGCAATGACTTTATTAATTTTTGTTAAATATTTACTTTTGTGGATTTGTAATATGTGAAATAAAGTGAGAAAAAACTATAAATGAATTTGGAATTAAATTGGTGCACTTTAGCAAATATGCATTTATTTCCTATGGAGAAATGTTTTAAATATTTCTGAGTTCAGTCTTCCTTCTTACCCTTTAGGAAAAGTGTAAATGAAAAAAAAAATCACAAAGGTTTTAAGAATGCAAAGTTGGTGATCTTCACCATATCCTTACTCAATTTATTGTATGTTTTCTGCAAAAATTGGATAAATCATAATGTGTAATTATCTGGCTACTATGATTGCAGCAATTGAGATTGCTTCATCTTTACTGCTGCAGATTGAGATAAATTTTTGTTTGATTTCCGTGACTGATCTGACTTTTTCTCAATACTTGTTGCTGGTTGTAATGTTGATCAAACATGACATTTACCTGAGGGGGATAGCTATTATAAAAGACTGAAGTTATACTGATTGTCTTGACATCCAATAGAAAATTGTGGTGGTCCACTATTATGATATCATTCTAAGTATCTTCTTTGAAGTGAATTGCCAAATTCTGTGTGTCTTACATCGTATGCATCCCAATAATTCAGAAGTAAACTCTAGATTCTTTAATATTAGTGAAAATCTTGAGAAGCTCAAAAATCTGGAGCATTTGAGCATAAATTATGGGGCAGGAAATGACAAATTACAGTTCATGGGCAGAATTCTCATGTTTTAAATATAGTTTTATTGGCATACAGCCATGCTCATTCATTAACATATCTTCTATGATTACTTTCACACCACAGTAAAGCAGAGCTTTGCTGGGAAATGATAGCCCCAAATATTTATATGTGATCTTTCATCAAGAAACTTGCTGGATCCTGATTTAAAATGAAGGGCAAGTACTTGTATCTGACATTCTCTACTTCTATGAACAATCCAAAGATCTTTGAGGACTCTGTTAGAATTTAAAGGGGGCATACAATGAATATTGAAATATGACTATGATCAATTTATGTAATGATACAAAAATTCAAATTGCAAAACAAATTCAAAGCAAGTATGGGCCCCACAGCAGATTAAGACTGCAGTGCAAACTAGCCTGACATTTGGATCATAAGGCTCAGTAGAAGATCCAAAATTAAATTTTAAAAATTATGTGGGTTTTGTAAGAATGATATATTGAGTCTTTGGCAAGCTCTGACTAAAAAAATCACAGAACAAAACCATGGCGTTCTGGAGCAATCAGAAATATCAGTGTTCTAAAAGTATTTAGTGCTTTCCTCCTGGAGCTGGTAGAAATAAAATTATTACTGGGATATGGAGGGAACCAAGGGAATATGGAGCTAGAGCTATGTATAATGATCTGGATATTATCTGATCCAGTGATTCATAAAACAGAACAGGTAAAACCACAATATATCACATGATGGAATAGAAATATTTTGTATCAGCCCAAGAAGATCCACAGTACTACGTTTCTTCTAATACACTTTTCAATATCATCCATGGCTACAGTGGTGCTGCAAATGGAAGAGGACTGTATTTTTGTCCTGGTTCAGAAACATGATTTATAAACCAAAAATATGCATTGTAGTTTTCTACTTGTTTGACCTGTGTATTTGTCATCTTGATTAAAACTGTGGTATAGCCAACTCATAACCTTGTTTTTTGGAATGACCCATAGTCATTGTATCTTTGAAATGTGAGATATTTCAATATATGGAAACATAATGTAATGAGTAATTCATAATAGTAGCATATACATCGACTTAAATATTTGTCATTTCCTTTCTTCAGATCATATAAATACTTCTATTTTAGCTTTTGTGAAACACACATTACATTGATGTTAGGTTTAGTCACCCCACTGTGCCACAGAACCACCAAACTTATTCTTCCTATCTAATTGAACATTATACCTGTTTGCTAGCATTTTCTCATCTCTTTATCCTTCCTACTATCCCCAAACTCTAAATATCACCAACTCAGTACCTTATTAGGTAAATAGCAGAAGAACACAAAAGTCAGTGTCACTGTATCAGTCAGTTTTCTTGCTGCTGGAACAAACTACCTGGCACCCACAATTTAAAGCAGGAGAGGTTTATTTTGGCTGACCGTTTCTGAGGCTTCAGGCCATGGTTGGTTGGCTGTAAGCAGGAAAACCTCATGAAGAAGGGCATGGTAGACCAAAGCGGCTCACTTCAGGATGACTAGGAATCATAGAACAGAGACAAGATAGCACTCAAGATCATCTCTTCATGGTCCACCCAGGCACACATAAAAATGTGCTTTATTGATCAATAACAATAAGAATCTTGAGAGATCCAATTTGTGGAAACAAAACAATGTAGTCCTAAATAATTGACTGGATTAAAAAAAGAAAAAAATAGAGAAATTGAAAAATAATTTGACATGAAAGAAAATGAAAACACAACATAAAACTTCTGAAATGCAGCAAATGAAGTACTCGGGAAATATACAGCTGTAACTGTATATATATATATATATATATATATAATATACATATATATTATATATATATTTAATGACCTTATATTTGCTAATGACCTTATACCATAAGAAAGTAACCAAAATAGAACAAACTTAAACAGAAAGCAAGCAAACTTAAATGGAAACAATAGTCTAATCAGAACAAGAATAAATGAAGTAGAAAATAAAAATGCAGAAATTCAATGAAATCAAATTTAGATCTTTTGAAAGATAAATAAATATGTCAATTCTGTAGCTATTCTGTCCAAAAAGAGAGACAGGTAAAAACCATATTGTTAAATTGAAACCAAAAAGGGCACATTCCACAGATTATATAAAATTTTTAAAAGCATGATAAATCAACATTACCTAAGATAAATGGAGTGCAACAGCTTAGACACATCAAGTGAAATGGAAGACAATACTAAATCTGTCTCAGCAAAAAAGTAGAATATTTGAGTGGATTCATAACATGTAGAGATGTTAAATTACTACTTGAAATTTTTTCATAAAAAAAAAATAAGGTCCAGAAGGTTATACTGGTTAATGCTGTCCAACACATAAAAATTAACTTCATAATTAGTTCCAAAAATAGACAAGGAAACACAAGGTAGTTATAGTCACCCACTCATTCTATGAGACCAGAATTAAAGTATTACAGGAAACAGAAACCACATATTCATTATAAATATAGAAAATGAATTCATCTAGAAAATAATAGTAATTTTAATTACACACATACGAAAATGATTATACCTAATGTCACAGTATGATTTGTTCCAGGAAATCAATGTAATACAGTTTCAAAGGGCAATAGCAGTCAAGATATCTGCCCCAGAGTCTTTATTTCTAGGTTTCCCTGCATAAGACCTTCTGCAGAGGTTTTATAAAGACACATGTGTTGACAATTACTTATTAGGTAGAGAATGGGTAATCCAGTAATTTTTCACCCCTCTTCTAGCACCTTACAAAGTTGCTAAGAATATTTGTACAAAAATCATTGTGCAGACATTTATTTTTATGTCTTTTAGATAAATATGTGGGTGTAGAATGACCACATCATGTAGTGTCTGATTCACTTTTTAAAGAAATTGCAAAATTGTTTTTACAAAGTAACTGGAACACTTTTGCATCCACACAAGCTATGTATAAAAGATCTAGTTCCTCCTTATTTTCTACCATCTGCATTGTCAAAAATTTGACATTAGAGAAAATTTGAAATTAGTCATTATAGTGTGTACACAGTGTTTTCTGATACTGATTTTAGTTTGCATTTCCTTAAAAATATAGCATGATAATCATATTTTCCTCTGCTTATTTGCCATCTGTATTAGTTAGCTTTCCTTTCACTGAAACAGGAACTCTCCTAATAAATTTCCTTTTTTGCTTCTTGGACTCTGCCCAGGTACAGGGGGTTTTGCCGATTGCTGAGATGCCCTCAGTTCATCTTCTTGTCCCTATACAAAGTACTTGCTTTCTTTCAATCAGGCTAATCTTTCTAGCAGTTACACCTCCTTTTGCTCAAACTTTACACATTTGGACCCTTCTGGGTCAAAATTTAAGTTTCTTACATGTTTTGGTCTGCTTTCCCCCCCAGAGTCTCATCAGTTTGGCTAAAAACAGCAGCAGTACCTATACCATAACCTAAATGTTGAGTTGTCTTAATTAGTCCACCATCCTTAATATGTCATGTGCATGTCATTCAATTAATCATTTTAATTAGAGCTCCTGAGAATTCTGAGGATGTAGGCAAATTTTCAGCCAAAGTTTAACATACATTGCCTCTATTCCAAAGGCCAATGGAGTTCTCGTTCCCAGCTGAAATCTCTGGATCTGGACTTTTACTGTCTGCATTCACACAGCATTCTGGTCTTCTAACCTCTGACAAGAATCACTCAGCAGGTTCTGCTTACTACATTCTAAGACTTCCTCACCGTGCATTTGCAGACCTTTCTAAACTCCAACAGACAATTTCCCTAAGCTTCTAAACTACATGGGTAGATACGGTCACAAGGTTGACCTTATTTCTTCAGTACCATTTTTTTTTTATTAATTAGCTTTTCTATTGCTGAGACACTGTAACTCATATCTGCAAGTTAAATGAGGAAAGGTTTCATTTGCTCATGGTTTCAGTACATGACAGATTGGCTCTGAGACAGAGACAACATGCCTGAAGGGCATGACAGAAGAAAGCTGCTTATTTCCTGGCAGCTGAAGAGCAGAGAAAGGGGAAAGCACCACCAGAAAGGAAGAGAAGAACCTTATATTCTATCGATGGCCAAGCTTCTTTGACATACTCAGACATACTCAGGAGTGTGTTTTGCTAATCTGTTAGGAATTCATTTCAATTAAATTAAGATTCAGATTAATGGTAACACCATCCATAGATCTTTTCTGCTGGAATGTGGTTCATACCTTCGTATGTTTATACTATGTGTATTTTAATAGGCTGCTTATTTTATTGAGTTTTGACTTGTATATGTCTTCTCGAATACAAACTTTGATCAGATTTATCAGCTGCAAATATTTTCTTTCAGTTCATGGAATCTTTTCCATTTCTTACCACTGTCCTTCAGGGATTCAAAAATGTAGTGATTCATGTTTGGCAATAATTTAATGAAATAATTTGCCAATTATTTTATTCTACAGGCTGTTTGGAGTCATTCTGAAAAAATCTTTGGTATTCTTAACTACTTTCTCCTACTTTTTAAAAAATATTTTTGCTTTGCTTTTCATTCTATGGTAACTTCCAAGGCTTCAGTAATTAAAAAGAAGTTATAGCAAAATAATCATTTTCCTGATATTTGAAGTAATTTAATGTATTTATGGAAATGATTTAATAAGTACTTTCTGTTATTATCCTGCTTCTAAAGATGCTTATATTTAAACACACAGCTTTAGGATGAATTTATAGTTAGTTGTTATTATTTTTTGAAAAAGCGAAACAAAGCAACCTAAACCTGTATTTAGTAACTTTTTTATGTGTTGTGAATATAATTTAAGTAGTCAGGCACAAAACCTGTTAAATTCACTAAGCATATTCTACTGTCCTCTCCAAGATGTCTGAGGAAAAATAACCCAAGAACAGACTCTAAATTATATCAAATGAGATTTTTTTTATTTAGTAGAAAGCAGACTTGATTTATTTTATTCATGACATGTAATATTAAGAGGAGTAGGCTGATTGCATTTCAACAAAAGATGCTATTTAATAACTGATGCTTTTTTGAAATTTTATCTAATGTAGCACAAATATATGATTTTTCAAACTAAATACTCTATGGTGAGAGAATGTATAAAGTCACCTTCATTTACACTCTAGGGGAAAATATTAAATTAAAAGTACTTTGTGAAAGAAAACTCAGGAAACAATGATTGAATTAGGATAAGACAAATTGCATCAGCTAATAAGAAAAGAAAGAGATCGAACAGAATATTCTAAATGTAAATGCCAATCCTAAAACTATGCATGAAGCCAGTGCAGTTTTCACAAAATTTATAATGTTATCAAATGTTAAACAGCATATAATTATGTTTATTCATCAGATTAAATGTTTCTTAATCATATTTTGTCTTCCTTTACTTGCATAACCAGAATAATTTCATTTAGACACAAAATTAATTAACATTTAACATCACATAATTTAAAAATAGGTATTATGTTTTAGTCAGAGGACTATGTTCCAAGGAGTTGGAAAAGCAATACATGCAGTTTAAAATTTTTGCTCCTCTTTGTCCTGGGTTTTGTTTTTGCCTCTCTAATTTATTAACATATTTCTATTAAAATAAAAGGTACCAATAGCGTTTTGTGCATACTACTAATGAGGGTCATGTTGCTGGTATCATTTTCAATTTTAGCAATCATCAGGTTTCAACTTTGGAAAATTAAATCACTCTGATGCATAATGTTGTTAGTTTATAAAAGAAAGTCACAATTTTATGTACTTGTTCGTTGTTTCAGTCTTTGGAATTTTTTTTTTTTTTTTTTTTTTTGTACCACAGATCAAACTCACTACCTTGCGCTTGCTGGGCAGGTGATCTTGCCACTGAGCTATATCCCCAGCTCCTTTGGAATATTTTGGGGATAGCACTATTAGAAACATGTATTCATTTCACTTGTATCAGCTGGTTTTATATAAATATAATTAAATATCTGAGGTAATAAACCTATAATGAGAAAAACAATATAGCACACAATACTGGAGGTTTCATTTCTTTTTTTTTTATTAGCTCATGTTTTCATTACATTGTGATTACATTCTTTGTGGGCAGTTTGTATACGTGCATAACATGCTAGCTTCTTTTACATCCCCTGTCCTCCCCTCCCTTTGCCTTTCTTTGGGACATTTGTTTTCTTGATGGATTTGAATCATTGGACTTGTTCCAAAGCAGCACCTCATGGCGGAAGAGCACGGTGAAACAGTACCGCTCATATTTTGCTGAAAAATGAAACAGATGAAAAGGGTTATACAGACCCCTTCTACAGCAGGCCTCAATATCTAAGGACATCTCACTAAACCCACCTCTCAAAGTTTTCATTATCTCCCAGTAAAACCCTAAGGACAAAGTCTTCAACACAGAAGCCTTTAGATGATACTTGAGACCCATGGGCAATGACTTACCTGCATTATGGTCTTAGAGGTACGTTTACCACATCGAATCGATGGTTATGGAATGAAATTCGTAGAATTAAGATAGGAAAGGATTTGGATGTCAAGCTCCAAAAGCCTAGGACTTTACCTCTCAAAGGCTGGTTATCACCAGAAGCTGTTAAAAATGTGGAATCTCAGATCCCTACCCAAAAGTGGTAAGTCAGAGTCTACATTATAAGTAGATTCACATGAAGCTCGAGAGCCACTGCTCTATACCCACTTGGAGAGTTCTTATGTGTATATCAATGGGAGAAGAAATTTCCCTTAGAGTCTTCTTTAGCTTTTCATTTAATACCTCAGAACCTATTTTTTTTTTTTTTGGTGAGACTTTTATGTAAGCTGCCCAGAACCTTCAAGGACCACTGGGCTGGCTCAGAACAAAACACCTGAACCACAGCTAGATGCTCTCCAGAGTCTGGTCTCTGAGCCCTGCCTGACCCCTGACCTGGCCCCCTGTCATCTGAAACAATAGTTCCAAGGACAGAAAAGTAGTTTTATTATATAATGAGAGAATCGTTCAGTGCTGATGAGATGAACACATTAGCAGCCATCACTGAAGGTTTGTACATTTACAAAACAATTTGAATTGAAAATGGATAGAATTAATTTAGAAGCATAGTCATTTTATATAAATGAAAATCGTGCTAACAGAGTGATATGTAAACATGCTGTTCGCAGTTCAGTGTGCTAATTTTTTATCTTTGGGACACTTTTCAGGCAATAGTGACCAAGTTGTGATGCAGAGACTTATGCTTCTTCAGCAGGAGCCTATATTCTGGGTTTCTAAAACTTAAATTTTTCACTGTAGCCTCATAATGGTCCTAAGAGCAAATATATATCTTCTTGGGTTATATACAAGTTGTCAAATATGTTTGAGAATGAAAAATTTATATTAATTAATATTGATTTTTGTTAATCACACATTTTGAAGTTTTGAGTTTTTTATGTGCAAGAGTTTAGTTTCTCACTATCACCTCCCAACCAAACACATTTAAGAATTTTCTCCAAAACAACTTGTTTAATAAACCATAAATATTTGAAAGAAAATTTCTTCTCCAATATAATATAATTCATACACAAATTTTGTTGTTTGAGATGCTCAATGATTTACTATTTTGTGAGCTTGTTCTTAGATTTATAACCTTATGTTCACACTATTTGCAATTTATATTTTAGCATCAAGCTCATTCTTTTATACTTCTATTATTCTTATTTATTACAAGATTAACTTTCATATAATTTTATTTTTGTTTTGTCTCTCACAAAAATTCTATTGGAATATTGAAGATGCACTTAATTTATAAATTATTTTTGGCAAAATATGACACATTTACAGTACCAGATCTTTGTGCTTGAGAATGAGACATTATTTTTCCATTTATGAAAATTTTAGTTTTGATTTAACATGGCATTTAATAATTTCTATTTTTAAGGAGCTCATGTTTTTATTAAGATTTTTTTTACAGGTTTTGCTTTTATAACTGTTTCTGTTACATTTTCTTGCCAGTCGCTGATTTTCTAAACAAAAAACTTATATATATATATATATATAAACTTTGTAATCTGTCAACTTATTAAAGTATTTGTTATTTCAAAGTTTTGGTTGATATTTTGAGTTTGCTGACCATAGCATATCATTGATTAACAATATGACTTTTACTTTTATTAAATAACATTTCTGTTTATGTTGAAATCATTGGTAAAAAGCATGGCTTTTGCTCTCTATTTCATCAACTATAACTTGGTGCAAATTAGTCCAGTTAAAATTGCAAAAAGAATCATGGTTAAAAAGTGTGTGTGTGTGGCTGGGGATTTAATTTAGCAGCATAAGTGCCTGCCTGCCAAACTCAAGGTTGTGAGTTTGATCCCTGGTACAAAAAAAAAAAAAATTGTGTGAGTCTGTGTGTCTGTGTTGTGGGCTAACATTAAACAATACAGTGACTTCTTTTATACTGGAAAATAGTGGATCATATTGTAAGTGACTGTTAAATAGAAAGTGCATCAGGAAGGTTAAAAATTCTCCTGACTTCTGCTCTAAAGGAACTGGCCTCCCATGTTCAAAGTAATGGACTCCCATGAATTTAAATGTCAAACATCAGATGTTGTTAAAATATGTACTTTCAGGACCACGGTGTGAGATGCAGCAGTACCTATTTTCTGTTTTGTGGAATGTCAGTTCTTGAAATGAAGTCACTGTGCTGGAGATCACATGAGAGGCTACATGGAAGGATTTAGTAGACAAGTCCAACTGAAGGTCCAGCAGAGAGATTTGGATAACTTGTTTCAAGTGATTAAGGAGTCCCTCTTGATGACTCCATGGCCAGAATATTCTGGTGCAAAAAGCCAACCTTCAGGAACATGAAACAATTGCACAGTGGTCTTTGTTGTTCAAAGCCACTGAGTTTCAGGGGTGATTTTTTTTTAAACCAGCACTAAATAGATGGGGAAAATTTTACTTCCTGGAATAGGTGTACTTCTGTAACAAAATGGTATAACTGATGGCACTAGCTTTGAATATAGAGGCAGGCAAAATCTAAGACAGCATTGCAGAGACCTTTAACATATGTCTAACAGTCTGGTCAGTCTGTCTGTAATGGCTTCAGGAAAATCAAGGAAGCACTTCTGCAGAAAAAAAGGTCCCTTATTATATAGCAAGAGAAGGTTTGTTATAATTGCCCTCTGCAAGAATGTGGAGTAATGCAGGATATAACCTCAGACAATGAGTTAGGTGACATATAGGTAAAATTGTAAAAAATAATGCCTGATTTTTTTTAGGTGTCTCCTGTAAAAAAAAATAGCAGCCAGATAATCTGAAGAAGGAACTGTTTAGACTTCAAGAATTTAAAATATCCATAAGTTAACTAACATTGTTTTTCCATCCCTTCCTTTTTCCTTTCCCTCATCCTAGTTTCATTATCCCTCTGAACAATATTGATTGGAGAAATTTTTATGCATGTATTTTGCATTCTGAGTCACTACTTTACAGATAACAATATGCAATGTATTAACTATTGTCATTCTCCTAATATTTTGTTGTGAAATTTTGACTTTTTTCTCACATAATAAAAAAATAAAATATTGTAAGAATTCAGTATTTTCTAGATTCAATAAGTATATTTTTTGTTATACTCAGCCTTTCCACATTGGGAAAAAAATTCCAATTAAGAAATAGCACTGGCACAATGAAATATGTGTTAGTCTTTGTAAGGTCACTTTTTTATTTTAAAAAGAATAAAACAAAACAAAACAGAATAAAGCAAATCAGAACAGAACAATGCAAGTGATACAGGACTTCAAAACAAGACAACAGGAAATCAACAATGGCCACCAAAATGTCTCTAATTCTCTTCAAAATAGCTGTCCCTACTATCACACACAGTAAAATCAAACAAAACAAAACACAACAAAACCAACCAAAACAAAAGAATGAAAGCATTACAGAACTTCAAAACAAGACAACAGGAAATCAACAATGGCTACCATAATGTCTCTTATTTTCATCAAAATAGCTGTCCGTATCTTCTCACATAATAAAACAAAAAAAAAAACAGAATAAAATCAATCAAAGCAAAAAATGAAAGCTTTATAGGACTTCAAAAAAGATAATAGGACATCAACAATAGTTACCATAAAACATCCCATTTTCTTCAAAATAACTGACCATACCATCAGACTCAGTAAAATCTAACAAAACAGGACAGAATAAAACAAAACCTAACAAAATTATGAAGACAATACAAGAATTCAAAACAAGATAATAGGAAATTAACAGTGGTTACCATGTTCCTGTTTTAGGCCTTCCCTATCACTTTCATAATATCTACTGCCCTTTTTGGATCCCACTAACTCCTGTTTTTTATGCTATACAGCTAACTCAGTGTTCACCTGTCTGAGTCCAACCATTTCACCCATGAGCATAATCTCCAGTTGCATCCGTTTATCTATAAGGGCTTTGAGATTATCCTACTTTATAGCTGGGTAGCTTTCTATTTTATGAAAATGCCATATCTTTCTTATGCTTTCTGTGGTTGGCAAGTTACCCTTACTTTTTTCTGGTCTCCTGTTGCATGAAACAATTGTTTTCTTTGATTTTCAGTCTATTAATTTCCTTTCGAGTTAGATGTGTTTCTTGTGTACAGCATATTGATGGATCTTATTTCTTGAGTCACTTGCCCTGTGTTTTTTTTTTATTGGTAAATTGAGGTCATCTACATTAATGTTTACAACTGCATGTATTGGTTTCTCTCTGCCATGCTATCCTCTTGCTGTTGGCCCTCCACTTTTCCCCTTCATTCAATTGCATGTCCTGTTTGGCAGTCCTCCTCTGCTGCTGTTCCTGGAGCCAGGGCCATCTTTATCTCTCTCTAGAATATCCTTCAGCACCTCTCTGTAGGGTGGGTTTGGTGGTCATGAATTCTTTCAGTTTTTCTTTATTGTGGAAGTATCTTATTTTTCCATCAATTTTGAAAGACAGTTTTTCAGGGTACATCAATCTAGGTTGGAAGTTGTTTTCTTTCAGGATTTGAAACACTTCACTGCAAGCTCTTTTTGACTTGATGGTTTGTGTTGAGAAGTATGCCATGATTATGATGGGTTTTCCTTTATAGGTGGTCTGTTTGTTTTCTCTAACAGCTTTTAATATTCTGTTCTTGTGTTGAATTTCTGGGAAGTAAGCCTTCCGATGGTGGCAGTGGGCATGCAGGAGCAGATCTGTCTGCATGTCCCTCTTGTAAGATCATTATAAAATCTCTGAAAGATTTCAGTTGAGATCTGAATAAAGTTATTAGAAAGGAAAAATATTTTTAAGGGACTCCAAGTGTGTGCTACATGATCTTCTGTGTTAAATGAACTTCTAAGAATATTAAGAAATTTTACAGAAAGCTCAAGTTGAGGAGCCTATATTGAAGAGATTTATGGTTGGGTCTTCTTTTTGTATTGGCATAAAACTCAATAAAATTAATGAAACTACTGACTTTTAATGGAATGGCTCTGATGAAAGTGCCCCTCCCTTGAACTTAAATGAACAAGGAAAATTTAAAATGGAAAAAGGCCTTTATCCCTCAGCCAACTGTGTAAGGTCAAGAGGCAGCTTATAAGAAAGAGAGTAGAACAGTTGTAGGAAATTCTGTGTCCTAATCAGCAGATTGGCGATTGACATGGAATAATGCTGACAAGGGAAATGGCCATATCCACCCTCCCAGAAATAGCAATTAGATAAGTAGATTTAAAATAGAAACATCCAAAGCAGAATAAACAAAGATATTTTCAGACTCAAAAGTGCTAATGGAAAAGGCAGATTCTCAAGTGTCATAGGTTAAAAGTACTGTGGATTCTGGTGCAGAAAACTGCAATCTGAATGAAGCAGCTAAAATTCTCAAAATGAAATGGTACCTGAATGGGAATTGCCTAAGGCATGAAATTTCAGTTGTGAGTGTGACTCTTTAGTGAAATGCCCAAATGAGAGCTCAGTCTGCCTGTAGAAAGGAATTACCAAAAGGCCCACAAAAAACCAAGAAAACAGAGAAATATATTTTAAAAGTACAGAGATAAACCAAATGAGGACTGTGGTTTTGCTGTTCTTACTAAGTCAGATTTATCAAGGTATAATTTGAAGCAGTAATATTTCTTACTTCAAATGTAGCTCAAGTAACTAGCAAAAATGCACAGTCATGAAATCACCACCACACCATGATCTACATTTCCATACCTCTTTTTCCTCTCTTGCTCTTCCCATCATTGGTCCTGACAATCAGTATCTGCTTTGGGTCAATATTATTTTGCTTTTTCTAAAATTTCACAAACATAAAATTAAAAACAATGTACATTTTGTATGCATTAAGTAATTTAGCATAGCAATTTTGGAATTCATTAATGTTGCTCTTTCAGTAGTTCATTCTGTTTTTGTTCCTGAGTAGTGGTCAACTCTGTTTGTGTGCTGAAATTTATATACCTGTCACCAGCTTATATGACTCATGATTTGTTTTATTTTGAATAGGGTTGTTATAAAAATCTGAGTAGAAATCACAGCATAGATAGCTTTCTGTAGCTTTGAAGTAGATCCCATGGAGTGCAAAGACTGAGTTGTATGACAATTAAGGATTTAACTTTATAAAAAGGAAGTAAAATAATGAATCAAAAACCCACTGACCTGCTTTCAAAAGTTTCTTAACCATGTAGCATTCTTACAAAAATATACCAAAATTCTAGTTGCTCCGTGTTCTTCTCAACATTTGGTATTATCAGTCATTTTATTTTGAACAATGTCATATGTATCCAATGGAGCATAATTGTGGCTTATTATTATTATTTTATTTTATTTTGAAGAGACTATAAGTGAAAGAAATAAAATAGAACAGGGTCAAACACAACAAAACAATGAACATGGTACATGACTTCAAAACAAGTTAAAAGGAAATTATTAATGGCTACCATAATGCCTTTTGTTATCTTCAAGATAACTGCCCATACCATCAGGCATAAATAAAATCAAACAAAATAGAACAGAAAAAAACCAGTTTAAAAAAAAAAGAACAATGAAAGCAATACAGAACTTCAAAAAGACATTAGTAAAACAGCAGCAGTTACCATAATGCTTCTTGTTATCTTCAGAGTAGTGGCCTGTACCTTCAGATATAATACAATCAAACAAAACAAAATAGAGTAAAATCAATCAAAACAAAACAATCAAAGCAACACAGGTCTTCAAAACAAGACAATAGGAAATCCATTATGGCTACTATTATATACACTGTTATCTTTGAAATAGCTGTCTATTACATCAAGTACAATAAAATCAACAAAACAAAACAGAAGAAAACCAAACTAAACAGAACAATGAAGACAATATGGTTTTCAAATCATGATAATAGATTAACAGTGGTGACTGCCTTCCATTTTTTGACAGTTCTTTCTCTTTCACTTTCACAATATGTTTTGTGCATTTTGGATCCCACTTTAGTTTGTTATACTATAGAGACAACACAAAATTCACCCATGTGACTCTGAACAATTTCATCCATGAGCATAATCTCATGTTGTTTCCATTTACCTAAAAAAGCCTTGTGGTTATCTTCCTTTATAGGTGAGTAGCTTTCCATTGTATAAAAATGCCATGTTTTTCTTATCTGTTCTGCAGTTGATGGACAAGCTACCCCTACTTTTTTTTCTGGCTCCCTTTCACAAAGGTCATTGTTCTGTCTCCTTTGATTTTAAGTTTATGAATTTTATTTCTAGTTAAATGTGTTTCTTATATAAAGCATATCAATAGATCCC
>RJWT010022687.1:0-17070 GCA_004365215.1 Cuniculus paca | reverse complement strand
TTTATTTAGGCACTATATTTAATCCATCACAATCTTTTCCCTTCTATTAATAAGTCCTTCTCTAATATCTACATCTTGCTGTAGTGTAGACCTACTGTTGTGCATTTTTATTAAGATCTTTAATTCATTAGAATTTTTGTATTGTGTATTAATAATAGATTTATATTTACACTGAGTACATTGTGTTTCATTTATTATAAAGTGAATGCCTCATTTTACACTTTGCTCAAATTGAGCTTCAATGATTTTACAGCATTTTGATAGGTATTCAGAGTTTAGTTGTAGAAATATATTCGTAAAAAACATCAATATATGTGTTTGTCTTAGTATATAAAAGTCTGAAATTTGTAACAAAGTTTAGTTCAAATTAAACTTAATGCATTAATTAAATATCTAATACATTCTGAAATGGAGAAGTACCTGTGGCTTTTATAAGGATAGTAAAAATAGAGACAGGTGAGGTAATGGAGAAAAATGTGGGAAGGGTATAGGAGGAGTGGGTGTGAGTTATTCAATTACTCAGCACACTGTCATCTTAATCTCATGCAAAGCAGAAGTCATCCAAAAGATTGATGAGTATGCAACAAGAAAGCATTGTTATCACAGGTTCATCTGAGAAAATGAAGGAGGGAAAGCAAATAAAAAGTTTCCAATAAATTAGGTACTGAATGATGCAACTGAATTTGAATTCTATGTTTAGCTAAGTAACTCACCCAAAGTAGAATAGATTAGACCAGAATTTAAATCTAGCTGATCTGATTGTAGACATATTCCTTTATAGCTTAACTTTTTTAAAACAGGCAAATAAAGCCAGAAGATATGAATAGTAAGTTAAAAACATCACTACAGATTTACATTTGTGAATAGATTTAATATGTTAAACCTTCATAATAATACTCAGACTAATCTAACAGATGGCCTCGCCTCCATAAAATGCTAGTATCAACATAGAAATTAATAGAGTTAATTAACATTAATTTATCTGCATGAGGAAGCTAGGGTAATTTTATACTGTGATTTATTTAAATTTTATCTAAAGCACAAGGATGAAAAAATCACCATGCATATATAATACATTTTTAATGTATACACATATGTACTTGTATATTATTATATAAAATACTACCTTTTGTATAATTTTAACATAGAAAATGGCTTTAGAGCCTGGGTATCCCAAGAATACTATGGTAAAAGCGATCCTTATCTTGGCAGACGACTGCCCCAGATCTCATAGTAAGATTCTCCTTTACTCGCTGTAACAAGCAAATTGAGTGCTTCCCAAAAATATTCTTGTAGAAACTCTGGCATGTGTATCTGCTTTGAAGGAGTGGCCTATCTACACTGGCATTTTTTCCTTTTCTCAGTATCTGGAAATCAGCTCAGATCTATACCAAAGAAGCAATTCTACCTCACAAGTGATGCAATTTCTTCTGGTGTCCCTAGTCACAACAAGAGAAGAGGCAGACTCTTGCGATGTTAGCACATAACGAAAATCAGTACTGCTTTCTCATCTCTTTGAGGTCTAAAGCTGGACTGGCCTTCACCCAAATTGGACAGGTGCAAGAAGGTCTTGGCTACAGTGAGCAAGATACTTGCAGATCTGTACTAAGTTATTTGCACTTTTGTCAATAAGGCATCACTAGAAGTTGGAGGTAGTATGGCTTCACTCCAACTACAGGATTCCCCACCAAGTTGAGAATTATATAATTATAATTTAAAACATTTTCATCAAACCCTTTTTGGAGTGTGTAGACACTCATAATGTCATCACTTTCCTCATTAAGGATACCCAAGTGTTCCAAATATACATAAAATTTCACCTACATTCAATTCACATAAAATTATACCCACAATGTCCCTAGGAATAGAAATTGAATATGATCACTACTCTGAAAGTGGGGAGCACAGTCTGCTGAGAACTATGGTAGTTAAAAGAATCTCAAATTTGCAAGCTAACAATCATCTCTAACAGAAATTAATAATAAAGGCAGCATACTTCCCTTCCAATACACTAAGTGGCTCCCCTTGACACACTTATCTCGTACTCTCTTAAAGTAGTATATAAAATTAGAAAAAATAGAAACAAAACAATGAAACATCCTCAAGTAAAAAATAGTATTACCAGTAAAGCAGAAAAATATCTGGAAAGAAAAAGAATGAACTGATAATACTATGAAACAATCTAACATGATTTAGCTTGCCAGGGTCAGCAGGGTAAGTCTCATGGATTCCACAGATTAAACAACAGAAATGAATTTTCCTACAATTTCTGAAGACTAGAAGTCAAGGAAAAGCATGTCACCACAACTGTAGTATCCAAACTTCTCTCTTCTTGCAGATGCTTCCGTTTTGCGTTCACGGGGTCTGCCTTCTGTGTCCTAATCGCTTCTTATGACACTAGGTCATACAGGACTAAGATCCCAGTCCAGTGAACTCATTCTGGCCCTTTAGAAGCCCAGACCCCACATTCTGAGGTACTCAGGCTTAGAAATCAATATATGAATTTGTTAGTCAGCACATTTAGCCCATAACAGAAGGTAAACTCTTAAAATGTGTCCGTTTTAATATTAAACATTTAATGCAGCTAATTACATAATAGCTATATTTTGATCTTTATATGCCAATAGAACATGAGTATAACAAACTACATAATGACAATGCATTATTTTATTTTCTTCCTTTGTTTGCTAGGTATTTTGCTCTTTTTCACTTATTAATGATTTCATTGTTCAAAACAGTTCTCCGAGATTGATTTTGTTGCTATTCAGATTTTTTGATGAAAAAATAAGTCCAAAGATTTTTAGTAACACTCCCTAGATAAAATAATGAGGTACATACACCTAAAATGTATAGTTGACTTTATGTAACTGTAAGCCTTTTAACTACAGTAAAAGGACTTTTAGGAAATCATGATGCTATATTTTGATCGTTTTTGACTTGGAGCGTGTCAACGTAAGCTGGAACATAATATAAACTATTTTATCCACCTAGTTTACTAAGACTTTTTTGTGCATTCTCATAAATTAAAAAATCTTATTTTACCCTTTCAAGGAAATATTTGCTTACAACATTAATTGTTCAACATAATCACAATGTTAAATCCATAAGAATATGTTCCCTATAAACTGAAATATGCTTACTCTCCTATAAATTTTTGATTTTCACAAATGCACCACCTCAATAAAGGCAAAAATTTTCACAGATATATACATTTCATATGCTTTTCTTCCACCTTTACAGATAAAAGCAAAAAGTGTTTATGAGCCCAGGAGATTCTTCTGAAACAAATTATTTAGAATCTGAGTCCAGTTTTTCCACATTATTTCTTTAATAGTGTTAGACATATCACAAAAAATGATTTTCTTTAATGGAAAGTAATACTGGAATTTAAAAACCAGATTTAAAATTTGATGTAATTTTCAAATATGTATTTTTTTGGAGCACAACATACAGAGTGTAGCAAAAAGAATATTCCCCTGTTGTTAAACATTATTTTTAAAGTTATAGGAAACATATCTCAATGGTAGGACATTTGCCTAGCATGCCTGAGACCCTGGCTTCAATTGCCAAAGCCAAGGAAAAAACTACCGGCAAGAACTTGGTATCTGATGATTTATTTAGTGTTTTTAATATATATAGTTTACCTTTCAATTTTTTAAAAATTTAACATAATTAACTACCATTTAAAATGTAAAATAACTCACTTTTACATACTCAAAGTCATTTTTCATTTTTCAGAGGAAATAATAGTTTATGATATTGAATACTTTATGTAAAACATAATTCTTTGAATTTAGAAATGTGAAGAGAAATTGTGGTAACCAAATTAGATGTCACAGTGTGCTAAATATGCAAGACCAAAAAAATTTTGTGCAGATGGTGAAAAATCAAATCCATTCTCAACTTCACAAGCCATGTCTATATGATGAAAATATCAGTTCAACAAACTATTTTATATATATATATATATTCAACCATCTCTAATCCAATTAAATTGGTCATACATCTCCTGGGGCTAATTGTACAAAAATGTTTTGAGTTTTAAAAAATTACAAGTCATTACTACTACTCTATTCCATAAGTCTTTGATGCAGCTCCTGCTTATAGTCTCTAAGAAATTGAACGTAACAGTAAGGAAGTTTTAACTGGTATTTTAAAATTATTAATTTAAAATGAAAGAAAATCTACAGCACAATGACATAAGCAAACAAATACCCAACTCTTTCCCTTTCTAAATCAGTTTTGTAAAACAATGAGCACATTAATTTTTAATTTTAACTTGAAATTTATGTGATTTAATTTTTAATCAATGGTGTTATAATACTGCTTTTATCCTGTACTTATGCATTTAAAACTATTTCTAAAATAGTTGAGAAAAATAGGTTGTAATACGTTTGTGTAGTAAATCATTTTGGAAAAGTTTGTATTCACTAAATGTTTTGGAATTTGTGTATCTCTGGATCTGTCAATGGAACCAGATTCAGCTCAGCAAGAAAGATGCAGGAGGATATTGGGCAAAGTGATAAAAATTCTACTGTGTCAGTATTTTCTTCCTAATGAAGATAGTTAGATGTATTGATCTCAAGAAAGCTTTTAAAATTTTTGATTTTGTGATGGTATATATGATGCATGCCATCTATCTTTACTTCAAATAGATAGCTACAACTGTTTAACAAATTAATAACGTTGTGCAGGTTAATATTTAAATATATTTCAAATTTTTAAAAGCATGCTTTTTAACTTTTACATATATGCTTATTTCATTCTAACTTACAAATTAATCACTATGGTACAATTCATATAAAGCTGAGGTGCACCCACTTTCAAATTACAGCGAAAAGAAGGTCGAATAATGCAGTTAATTGTTTATATAAGCTGACATGATATATTACATAGGAAAAAAAAAAAGGAAAAAGAAACCCCTGAAGTGACTATTATGCTTTGAACCTGAAATGTTCTGAAAAAAATCACCAGATATGGCAGAACTAGGAAGTGCTGGAAACTTCAGTAGGTGGGGCCTAATTGTAAGAAGTTTTATCATTGGGGGTGTATCCTTGAAGTGGAAAATGGAACCTCACCTTCCTTTTCCATCATTTTTGTTTCTAGGTCACCATGACATGAGCTATTTCCTTTACCACATGCTTCAAAATTAGTGCAACCAAGCTACTATGGACTGAAACATCTGAAACCATGAGCAAAAACCAACTTTTGAATGATTTACTTTCTTGTCAATAAGTCACAGTATTGGGACTCTACAATTTAAAAGAGAGGAGATTCATCAGGCTCACAGTTTCTGATGTACTCAGTCCAAAGCAGAAATGACATGGTAGAAAGTCATGGTGGAGGAAAGCTACTCAACCCATGAAAGTCACAAATTAGAGAGAGATGAGAAAGGCCAGGGATGAAAGCACATCATTCTAGGTCATGCACCAGTGACCCAGTTCTTTTGACCAGGCCTCATCTATGAACAAACTATTTTGGGGTTTATTTTAGATCTAACATTCTTCCCTTACCCCCAAATCATGTATAGCCGTCTCATTATGTAAAATGGATTTAATCCATATCTAAGGGTAACCAACTTCATAATATTTCCAGCTTCATTAAAAACTCCAGCTCCAATGTCTCCTCTGAGGTCAAGAAAATTCTTAACTGTGAACTCCTATATGAATCAAAAAGAAAGTTATATTTTTCCAATATACAATGGAACAAAGTAAATATTCCCATTCTGAAAGTGTGAAATAGTAGAAAAGAGTTAGATTTAAAAAAAAAAACAGCAATACAAACAAACAGTGGTTTTGTGCCCAGCATTTAGGGCAGATTGTGGTGAGCTGTGAGCTCCAGAGGGCTTGAGTAGTCTAACTGCTATGGCCTTACTGGCTTTAGCACACGTGACTTATCTCTTGGGCTAGCTCCATTCACTACCTGCAGCTTTCCTTGGCAGATTTCACAAGTTCCTGTTGTTTCCAACTTCCTGTGATCCCCTTTGCACTTTCAAGTTAACTGTCATCTTTTCCTTCACCATACTCTCAGGATCATACTGCTTGGTCTTTCAGGTCTTCCTCTGAAATCATAGTAGAACTCTCCATGGAAGTACAACCAAGGCACTCTGCATGAATACAAAGCCAGCAGCACACGGATGATGCTACAGTCTGTTGCCAGGGGAAGCAGTAGCTGGGCCTCTTTGAACATGGGTATAGCAGCCTCTGAATGCTTGCATTGCTGAAATCTAGGAAACACTTTCATAGGCAGCATGAAATGAGTTGGGCTTCTTAGGACATCGTTTATAAATCAAGTTTTTAAAAGAGTTTATACTTTTCCACCATTGAGCCTACAAAGGATGAATTCTGTCCAATTTCTGAGATACCGTCTTTTCTGTTATCATGATCTAAAGCTCTTGACTTCTTCTTAATGCTCTTCTTTTCAGCAACTGAGCTTTTCAAGGCCCTAACTTGACAGTGCTTCATTTTTAATGAAATTGCAAACTTTTCAAATCAGTTAGGTCTGCTTTTCTCCTCTGAATCTTCACTGCAGATCTGACTAAAATTAGCCAACAGTACCCATGCCAGAGCCTAAATATTGGGCTGCCTTGAAAATTTTTCCACTAAATAAATTAGTCCATTACTCTTGATCTCAGTTGCCTTCAAAATTTCAGGACATGGGCACACAGTAGATAAGCTTTTTTGCCTGAATGTAACACACATGGCCTCTAGTTTAGTTGCCAATGGAGCCCTTTTTTCCAACTGAAACCCTCTGAGACTGAACTTTACTGTCCATTCCTATCAGTATTCTGGTCTCCTGATCTCTAATCAGGATAATGCATTAATCTCTGCTTAAAGCATTCAAGGTCTTTTCTGGTGCATATATGCAAAGCATTACAAACTCTTCTCAGAAACCTGTTCCACTGTATTATACCACTAGGTATAGTCACAGCTACAACACCCATTTTCAGTACTAATTTTCTACATTAACATTACCTTTTCATTGCTTAGATACAATCCCTCATACCCACTAATTAAGGGGAAGGAATATGTTTGGCTCACTGTCTCTAATGGGTTCAATACATGCTTGACTGGTTCCAAGGTAAAAACAGCATTACGGAATACCATAGAAGAGGAAAGTTGTTTAAGTCATGGCAACCAGGAAGTGAGAAAGAATGGAGAAGCCTACAACAGGAATATACCATTCCAGGTCATGACCCCAGTGACTTGCCTGCTTTTGTCAGGCTTAACGTCTGAACACAAAACTTCTGGGGAATATTTTGGATCTATATCTTAATACCTTTCTTCCTCTAAGTTAAATCTCAGGTATTTTTTTCACAGTCATTAAAAAACAAACACAATGACCATGAGAAGACTTTGAAATTCAGTTAATTTTTATTTTCTCTTTCTTACTCTTAAAGTTCTCAAATACAAATTTAGAACCTTCTCCATAACAATGAAATAATGAAAGCATCAATATTTAATTTAATGAACAATTTAAACACACTAAAATATGTAAATATTCAAGATAATATGTTACATAAGAACATGTGCAATCTTATATAATTAGCCAAATATAATTGAGTTCAGTCATATTTCCTTTTTAAGAAAAAATATTACAGTATTTCAGATAATAAACCAACTGAATTTTTGTTTGGTATAACAGAGCAAAGTGGAAAAATGTGGCAGAGGCTTCTTTCACAGATACATGCATGACTGAATGAGAATCTGCAGCATCTACGTTCAGTGAAGGTTGACACTGCCATGAGGAAATAAGTGTCACAGAGAAGGTGTGGTGTAATTATCAAAAAGGAATAACATAGAAAAAGTGATTTGACCTGACCATGGCAGTGTACATCTGTAATCCCAACATTCTGGGAGGCTGAGGGAGGAGGATAAAATGTTAAAGCCTAGCCTAGGCAACTCAGTGATTACCCTGTCATTACAAAATATGAAATACAAACTGCAAAAAAAGAAGAAAAGGCTGAAGATGTATATCAGTACAAAGCCCTTACACTCAATCTCCAATACCAAATAACAATTATTTAATAGTTATAAATTAATATTTAATAGTAATAAATTAATATTTAATAATATTTGGAATACAAACAAGTGCAATACAATATTTCAATGCAAAGTAAAGTTGATTTACTCTCCTTATAGTGACAGACACACAACATGACATAAGGAAGTTTCCTGAGGGAGTGCTTTGATTTTACAGTTTTCATTATATTCTAAACTCTCCATATGTATCAATATAAACGCAGTTTCTTTGAATTATTCCATTTCTATATAAATTAAATTGTATGTTTATTACAATATGCTGACAAAAATGGAGGTTTGCAGCATGAAGAACTAACTTCTATCTGATTTTTAAAAATTCTTTATAGGTATCGAAGTGCTTGCACCTTCTGTCCCATGGCGGAGACCCAGAACCAAAATTGTCGCCTTTAAATGTGACTTCAGACACTGTTAAACAGTGATCATCATTTGTCCTCAAATAACAAAGTACATGGAAAAAACAGACTATCTGCTTTTTTAGAATTCACGTGAGGCAATTAACCAAAAATACATTTATCACTCATTAATAGTTGTCTTTGGTTACTTTTCTCTCATTGCTGGTACAAAATCCCCAACACCCAAAAGTAAGAAAAGAAAAGTTTATTTAGCTCACAGTTAGTGGAGGTTTCAGTTCATAATCAACTGGCTCCAAAGCAGGGAGGCATGGTACAGGGGCAACTCTTCAAGGCAGCAGAAGACAGCAAAAGTAACAAGAGGTAAAGGGGAAAGCGCAAGACTCTTTTCCTCCTTTACATGGTAAGCAGGCTACCCTTCCCCTAGGATGTGTGTAGCAATCACACCATCTCAGTGCCCTCCTCTTGCACAAGCTCAGGATGTTTACAAAGTGAGGACCCTGGCTGGCCCGCTGAGTTGCTTAAACTTCTACACTTCTCAAACTGACACAATATATCAACCATTACAATAGCAAACAGTACAATGATTAAACAAATGTTGAAATCTTTGATCTATAGTTCCTGACTTCATATTTTTTTATTCCAATGTTTTCAGGCTTACTTTTACTTTTTACATTAAAAACCTATATAAATAAATAAATAGATATTAACGACAAAGGCAGTTAGAACAGTGATGGCAAAAATCTTTAGAGACTGAGTGCTTAAACTGCAACCCAAAACTCACTTATTTATTGTAAAGTGCAGTCACTGCCCCTATGTGCACTGTTATCAGATATTTGGCTTCTTGGGCCCTGCTGGGGTGACTAGGTGGAGTGAGAACAGGGAGGCCTCTGCGTGTCCGCTGTGGCTTGAGTGCTGTATGCTCTCCACCACCAAACTAGGATATTCATAGGTGTGTGCATTGTTGGTAGGAGTGCAAAATACTTCAGACATTTCCAAAGAACCACAAAGTATTATTTTAAAAGTGTTTTTGTCTTTTTCCCAAGTAGTCAATATTTCATGTTACATTGCAGCCTACTAGTACATTCTTATTTATATATATAGCACAATCTCTGCAAGCAAGTACTTTCCAACTTAAATTGTCTGTCACACAGAATCAAATTTTGAGTCTCAGTCAGGTGATTTCACAAAAAGCATATTTTAATAATTGTGTATCTCATTTAGTGTACCTCATTAAGCAGTCATCATGTATAATTTGAGAATACGTTAAGGGTGGTAGCATGAATCTACTGGAGAAACATGAATATTTTTATAAAAACCTATGGAACATGTAAATTTATATACCCAAAAAGCAATTAAGAAAGAAAAATAAATGATATAGATTAGAGAAATCTGGTGGGTAAATGTGAAAATCCAACAATGACTACTTGTGAAATTTCAAAAAGAAAACCATAGATATATTATGGACATTAATCTATATATAATAAAACTGGATATTAATAAAAATTGATCCAGGAAATTTCAGTAGTAAAATTACAAGTAGTATTTCAAGGAAACAAAAGAAGTAGACAATAAAGTCTTAGTGGTAAATTAAATGAAAATGCATTTGTATTTATAGGTGAAAGAGAAAGTTTTGGTGTGAGATCAGAAGATAATTCCTAGATTCTTTTCGCCTGTTGCAGCATAATGCATCAATATATTTTACAGATATCAGAGTTCAGCAACACAAAAATAGACTGATGCCTCACTGCCTTATATTAAATGTGCTGAAATTACACCAGAATTTTTAATCTATATTTGACTTTCTATTTCATTAAATCTCTCCTCCTTCAAATTGTGGTGTCAGGTATTTTGTATCAACAAAGGGAAAGATGATTAATACAGAGAATACCACAACATCCTTGGGCCCAGCTCAAGGGAGCCATGTGTCTTGAAACAACAGAAGCTATATGGGGTGAAGCCATCCAAGCCATTTGGAACCCACGATTCACCACCCTGTGCCCTGGATCCCAGACATGGAGCTACAAGAGTTAATACTGCCATGCTGGGTTTTGTTCCCATTTTGGTCCTATTCTATTTTTTTCTATCCCCCTACTCTCCTTTGGAATGGGGATGTTTACCTTGTGCTATTGTACCTTGGGATTATGTGATTTGCTTTTGATTTTTTTACAGTTTTATAAGTAAGAGTTTGCCTTACTTATATCTCAGAAGAGAACTTGACTTGGACATTTGAAAAATGCTGAAACTGTTGAGACTTTTTGAAAGCAACTGTTGTATTTTTGGCTATACTTAGTAGTATTTTCATCTTAGCCCTAATTATAAATTTGCTTTTGTCTTTATTTGGAAATTAATTACTGGTTTAAGATGTTTTTGGATGTCAAGTTAACAAGGAGTCAGATGTAATTGGTACTCTTATTTGTGTCACTTTGATCAGCTAGGAAGCTGCCTAGCATATGAGGAAATCACACGTCTGGTATGTGTGAGTGGGTCATGGAGGTGTCAGCTTGGGTAATGGCTCACTGGCCTATCCTCTCTGATGTTGGTCCCCTGCTCTACATCCAGGACACCATGAGCTATACAGCTTTGCTTTGTCACACCCTTTCTCCATGATTCTCCTGTCTTGGAGCCAGACAATTATGGAATGAGTCCCCCAAAGCATGAGCCAAAGTAATCCTTCCTTCTCTTAAAATGTGATGCTAGTATTGTGCTCCAACAATTGGGATGCTGACTAACATGCCTGACTTATTTTTTGCAAATGCATAGTTATTAATTTGACCCATAAATTAACTGAACTATAAAAGAAATGAGCTCCACAATTTTTTCATATACAGAGATCATTTGTAGCAACCACAATTTGCTTTAATGCTTTTAGTTACTATACACAGTTTGATAGCATTAAAAGTTTTAGTAAATATCACAAAATTCTAAAATAAAAAATTGTAAACAGTGAAAATTCAGTTGAGTGACCAGTAATATGAAAGCCAAAAGAATTCGAGTGTTATTAAGATTTAGTTGCCAATTTGACATATAAAATGAATAAACTACTTAATTAGTCTGCACTTCTTTGAATACTGGTAACATTGAATACATTGTTAAAAATGAGAATTCTTATTTGAAGTGTAGGTGTGTGCTTGTGTGATACACATAATTAAAAGGAAGGAGGGAAGATGAAAGAAGAAACACAGAAAAAAACACAAGGAAAAATATCAGTTGTTCATTTTTCATCAGAATTTACTCTCTTAAATTTTATGTGTTTAAATCTTAAGCTTTAAAGATTTTTGTACAGATAAATATGCATTAATTTTTGATAGAACATTGTGGTGTCTTTTAAACTAAGAAAATTTCACTCTAGTGAAAGGTTGTGTAATAATCTATCATCTCGCTGATAAACTCCCTCTAGTTGTCTTATTTTTAAACTCAGGCATACATACTTCCCAAGACTTTATTCATTAGAATTATATGCAATATATACAATTTTCAGTATTTCTAAATTTTACAAAGTTTTCATACATTTTTTAATCTCAACTGCAACCCTTACCATATCTCTCTCTACTAAGTAGTCAGTTATTTTAGAGAGTAGTATGTACCCCTATTTAAGTGAAGATATTTTGTTACACAAAATTTCAGAGGATATTATTAGTGTTCTTCCCAGATTCTCACTGATCCTTTTTCTGTTTCTGTGCATTTCTCTGGCATCAGTGTGCTTACTCCATAGAGCTTTATATAAGGTTCATTTCAGACGGACTTTCACAGATTTTTCAGATGACTTTCAGAGGAAATTCCAAAGGAATTCATATCAGTCGAGCAAGACAGAAGACAACGTAGTGACTAACAAACTGAGTGGGATGAATGAAAGCCCAGCTTCATTGCCTGGAGTCTTACGCATACTCAAAACATAACTTCTCCAAAGAGTCACTGAAAGAAAATGTGACACCTGGGCTGTTTCTGACATGTGCCTCTTAAATAGCTACTTCTCATTCGTTCTTCCTCTCTCTCAGACATACAATCTTAGCTGACTTCTTAGTGCATCTTCATATCAAGACTTGCCTTGGAGAAAACAGATGAAGAAAAGGATTTCCCCCTGAATTTTCAGATAAATGAACCCTCATTTAATAATGTGTGCATTTGCATAAGTCATATATACTCTTTTTAATTTTTTTTTTCAATTTAAGAACCATGTTTAAGTACTGTAATTTAAGTACCATTACTTAAACATAGTACACATGATTCAGGTAAGCCTCTATCTTCTCTGTTCCAGTGATAGGGATTTTTTCTAGTTTCTATGTTTCCCTTCAGATATAGTATATACGTGCACGGTGTGTACTATTTTTCAGTTTTTTTCTCTACAAGAATATACTTGAGGCAAAGCTACTCATAAAAGACAGCATATTGCTGGCCCCATTGGTTCAGATTGATTGAAACTCTAATATTCAAAGAATCACATCACTTCAGAAGGGTGTGTGTGGGAGGAAGCATATTACTAAGAAGCTAGTGAGAAAGTGCTGGATAGGTACAGGCTCAACTTTAGAAGAGCCCATTTCTGAGACCATCCAAGGCATATCATAGGAACTACTTTCATTGCCCTGAGGATCACCCAATGACCCAAGAACCTACTGTTTAATGGTTCTGTCACCTACACAATACCATCACCCTGGAGATCAAACCTCCAATACATGAACTTCTTGGTGTCAGCACTCGAATCACATTAAAATCATGGGTGATATCACCACAAAATCTTGACATACTTTAAACATTATTGAGTATTGCTTTTCTTTTTTTTTATTTTGAAGAAAATAGGACAAAACAAAACAGAACGAAAAAAGCGAAAGAAAACAGAATAGAGTCAAACATAATATAGCATTTCAAATCAGAACACTGCAAGCTATACAGGTTTTCAAAACGTAACAACAGGACTCTCGTTTGATGATGTTTTTAGCATTGCATGTAGAGTTGTGTTATTGTTACTGGAAAAATAAATTTTATTTTTAAACGATTTAAATTTACAGAAAAATTCTAGAGACAACAGAAAAACTTTGCAAATGTCTCATACCTAGTTTCCCCTGTTGTTAGTATCTTGCATTTATACAATCATTTTGCATAAATAATCATATATTATAATTATTAACCATCTTTAGATAGTTATAAATCCATACTATCTTTAGATTCTCTTCTTTATTATCTAATAACCTTTTTCTGCCTCAGCATCTCATCCAAGAAACAACGTGCTCTTTAGCAACCATCTGTCTTTATACTTCTCTTGGCTTACCAATTTCTAATATTCATTGTTTTTGATGATTCTGGCAGGGTCAAAGAGTACACTGGGGTATTTTGAATGTTTTCTTTTAGTTGGTATTTCTGTTTCACTTTCTACGTGACTACCTGGGGGCCATAGGTTTTGGGGAGGAGGACCATAGAGGAAAAAAATGTCCCTTTCATTACACCAGGTGTATGCATGATCAAAATGACTTATCATGCTTGACCTTGACCTTGGTCACCTGAATATTTATCACATGATCCCATGAAAAGGTTTTATAAACATTACTATACCAAAAAACCTATCATTTCTTAGAAATAAGTCACTGAGGGCCACATGCATTTACAGATGGAAAGTTAAGTTTCCACTCTCCTGAAGTCAGAATATTTACATAAATTATTGAGACATCTTCTACAAAGAAATTTGTTTATAATTTCCTCATTTATTACTGTATAATTTATTACTGTATACTTTCCACATTTATTACTGTATTCAATCACTTTCTAACATGAGTATAAATATTTGTTTTAGAGTATAGTTTATAATTCAGTACTGTTTTATTTTGTTCCTCAAAATTGTTTCAGATTTCATCCTTGTGACCTGTTTGTGTGGTCTCAGCTTCACTTAGACATATCCCAATTATTGAGGTTTTTTTTGTTTATCTTTTTGTTCTTTGCTATAGTTTTGTTGATCACTTTCTTACTTTCTGGTTATCTGTAGTTTAGATCTGAGATGTTCCCCAAAAGCCAGTGTTTTTTGACTCTAACTTGGTGCTTTCAGAGTTGGAAGCTCTCAGAGGAGGTGCCTAGCAGAGGTTTTCAGGTCATAGGCCTCATGCTGTGGAAGGGATTAGTGGGACCCTGGCTCCTCTCTCTCTTTCTTTCATCTCCTGGCCATGAGTCCCATGTGTGGAGTGTGTGATTGCTCTGCACCGTGCACTTCTGCATTGATATGCTGCCTTGCCGCAGCATATCAAAAGCATTGTGTCAAAAACTCATGGAATGAATCTTCCCATACTATGAGTTGAAATAAATCACTCCTCCTTAGAAGCTGAATGTCTTAAGCATTTTTGATAATGACACAAAGTTGACTAACAGGTGCTAAAACAGTCTCATCTTGTGTATTTTTGGAATTAAACATTTTTCCAAAGATCTATCATACTTCTCAACTGAAGAATGATACTACAAACTAAGATCTAAGTACTGGGTCTGTGTGATGCTACAAAGGGTCCCATACTTTTAGGCCATTTTGGCTCACAGAAGAAGAAGATATGTATATGAGTCTTCACCTTAATATGTACATACGTTAAAAGTATTTCTATGCCCAACTATCTGTATTTATATTAAACTAAGTATAAGTTCATATTAATATCTTCAATTCTAATCCATTACCACATGGACCATTCTAGTCTCCTCCTTCTGCAAATCTGTAAACTCCTACTGCACCAGTTAAAGACATGCCTCCCACCATCTGCCACCCATTTAAGTATTCATTCTATTATACATATATAAGAGGTTGCAGAATTGTTAACTCACATTCTCATGGAAACAATTTTATCAACTAGAATTCATCTTTACTTGGTCTCTTTTGTCTTTAATCTTTGGTTTCAATTGACTCGAAAGGTTTCTTTTTGGGGAGAGGGTAGTATCCTTCTTTGCAATCCCTTTCAATAAATTCATTTCATACATTTAGATTGTTTTGTCACATGGAACATTATATCTAAAATCCTTCAATAGACTCAATAATTTTTGGAAAATTTGTATAATTATGCCTTTTTGTTTTTATCCATTCATTTCATGAGGCCATGATAAGATACAATGGCTTTGAACTTCGTAAACTGAAGAGAGTGATTTGGCTTAAGTTTGTAGGCTGAAATTTGAAGATTAAGTGGCACTCTCATTTCATTCTCTGATGATGGCTATATCACATCGTGGATAGCACTATAAGGAGACTGCACAAGACGGGGAGAGTGTTACAAACAGGAAGCCAGCGAGATTCAGGGACCAGATTTGCACTTTTTATAGCAAATCTTTTGAAAGAAAGTTTCCTTTCAAAAAGAACTACATTAATCCCATCCAAAGGAAACCCCCTCAATGATCTAACTGCCTTCCCATATGCTGCATATCTTAGAGGTTAGAATACCCCAACACTGTAACACCGGGGATCCCAATCCCAATCCATGAACTTCTAGCGGGCATACTGAAACCGTATTCTGACTACAGCACTCTTCCCATTGTAAGGATGGGGTTTTACAAGCAAGTATCGTCACATGTCCATTCATAATACAATATCATGCAAAACAAATTCTTCACCTTAAAATATCTCTGTGCTTCGTTTGTTCAATCTTCAACTTTTGCTCCAAATCTCTGACAGATATAATATTTCATAGTCTCTCCATCTTTGCCTTTTCAAAAGTATCATACAACTTCTTCCTTCAGCATTGTTGACAACTAAAATTACATATGCTTAAGATATACAATATTATATTATTGATATAAGGATACCCTGGGTATAATTACTACAATCAATTTAATTAATATATTTGTCAACTCATACTGTTACATTTCTTTTTGTGGGGAAGAAGTGACAACAGCTAAGATTTATGCTTATAGCAAATTTGCTTGTAGCAAATTCAAATATATGGTATTCTTTTTCTAAAGTTAAAATTAAGTTTATGGACATTCTCTTTACACAATTGGAAAATGTAATAATGAAAAGGTAGTTAAGTTCACTTATAAGTTCCTTTCTTCTCCCATTGCAAGTACAATTTTAACTCTAGTCATGTGCTGTTCATCAGAATGTAACAAAATTGGAATTGTAGGGTACTGCTCTTTCAGACTGGTTTCTTTCACTTGGCGATGTGCATATACGAGTCATCCATGTCATTTCTTTGTTATCTCCTTTCTTCTAATCGTTAAATATTTCATTGTTTTACTGTATCGCACTAAGTGTATCTATCTGTACACCAGCTTTGAATCTTTTGGTTCCTTTCACATTTTAGCAAAAGCAGTGCTGTATACTGTGTATGTGAAGATTTTTTTATGTTTTTAAATCAAGTGAATAAATATATAGAAGCAAAATTGTTCTGCACGAAACTGTTTCATAAACTAGCTGTCACAGTTTCATTTTTCACATCAATGAAAAAGACCCCAATGATTCAATCTCACAGCATTTTTTGGTGTTTAAAATTTTTTAACTACTTTAATAAATGTGCAGTTTCAATATGCAATTTGAAAATTAAAGTTAATTTTCAATTCTTTTCTGTCTTTTTAAAAATATGTTCCATCTTTGGTGATATGACTGATCACATCTTGATTTACATTTTAGTTGGCTTATTTTTTTGTTGTAGAATTTTAGGAATTTTTTAATATTTTGAGTGTACATTCTTAATTAGAAGTTAGATTTTGCAAATATTTTTCTTTCT
>RJWT010022686.1:0-17098 GCA_004365215.1 Cuniculus paca | reverse complement strand
GCATGAAAGAGCCAGTGATTTAGTAGAGGGCACTACTGCTGGGTAGATTGGGCCAGTTTTGGTGGAGGTGATTATATAGACCAGTTACACTTAGTCTAAGGATGGGCACACATATATGTTTCAAATAACTGTGCTGTTTCTCCTAACTTTCTGCTTCCCTGAGAATAGCTCCAAAATTTTGTTTTCATAAAAATATTGGACATAATTAATTAATTAAATTCTGATATGGGTCAGGCTCTTGAAATTCAGTAGGACCAAGTCTTTATGGAACTTACAATAGGGTAGAAAGATGAAATGTTAATTAGAAAAACACAATAGAGATAACAGACTGTTGAGATTGAGGTGAATTTAAATTGCTGTTATAAAACATAATGGGAAGACCTGATCAGGACTGGAAATATCAGGAAAGACTCTCTGGGAAATATAATAAATGAGCTAATCCCAGAGGAGTTTACTAGGCAGAGAGTAGGAAGGAAATGTATCTATTAAATCCTATATATTAAAAGATATGGATATATGAATCTTCAGGAACCATCCTGGAATACAGAGCTATCTCATTAGAGCTGAGATATAAAGAGAGAGTGGGCTGGGACAATAACAGTGGTGGTGAGGCAATCATTGGCAGATCTTGATGATCTTATTAAACATGAGAAGGATTTGAGACTATAGCATAAGCCATTGAACAACATCGAAGGGTTTGAAGCAAGAATGTAACCTCATGACAATGCTTGGAAAGATGATCAATCATCTCTGAATATAGATTCGGGGTACAGTTCTGGTGGAAGGGACCGGAAGAGATTCTTGCAATGAGCCCAAATGAGCAATCATAGCAAGGACTTCAGAACTGAGAATAAGCAAGGATTAGGAAAGGAAGAAGCTTTAAATGATTTCTAGACTTTTGACTTAAATGACTTGGGGAGGGTGGTTGAATTCACTGATAAAAAGAAGCAGGTGTTAATGAAAAAAATGTGTCTATTTCTGTTTCGGAGATGTTAAGTGTGAAGACCTAACAGGAGCTCAAAATGGAGATTTTTTTTTTTGGTACCAGGAATCGAACTCATGACCTCACGCTTGCCAGAGTGGAAGTTTCTAGTAGGAAGCTAGGTGTCCAGGTTGGGAGAGGGATCGATGTAAAGATATGATTGGGGAGCCATAAGTATAGGGAATAAGTAAAGTCAAGGAAAAATATGAAATAATTCAGGGGAGGTTGGATGCGTGGACATGAAAAGCAACATGGAGAGGAAAAAGAAAGTATAAAGAGATTAGAGGGAAGCAAGTGTTCGTGAAGTAAAAGATGGAGAAAATGAGGGGATAGGGACTACTTCACAGCAGCAAATGTTGGAAAAATCACAGGTAAAATAGACTCAGAAGTGTTAATTGAATTAACGTTCACTAAAGACCATGGTAAGAACAGTTTTAGAGAAGAACTGGAAGCCAAGAAAAGTTGAATATGAGGATGGGAAAGTAATGGCAGGCATCTATTTTTCAAAAAGCTTATGTGTGGAAATGAGAGAGGGACAGCTCTGGGCTCTGGGCATATGTGTTTGTGTTTGTGTGTGCAGTGTATGGTTTTTGAAGATGGATATAGTTGTACTTGCATATATGCATATATTTCTATTTGGAAAGTAAAGAACTGAAGAAATTCCTTATATTTGGAGAGTAAAGAACTGAGAGTTACAGTCAAGTTTTCTACCTTATAGGCACATGGTAAGTGTGATTTCATACTCACAGCCTTTGAAGTTAGAGTATGTGGTGCTGCTAATGAAATGTAAGCAGATGTGACATTATCATTTTAGAGTGGAAACTAGAGTCAGTGTGCAATATTCTGCCTTTCCTTTTCCAGTCTCAGTGACCTAGAAAGCATGTGTTTAGGTAAATCTCTGATTAATTTGCAACAGTGAAAGAATACAGTAAAATAAACATAGCTTCCCAGGTGACCCACTTTGAGTGTGTAACATAAACCAAAGGTCAAGAAATTAGTTAATGTTGATTTCTCCATTTCTTGCATTCTTCATTGCATCTGAGCTCTATGTCCACCAAGTTTTCGTTTCTCTTCAGTTATTTATTCAGTGCAATGTAGAACATGGCCTAGAAGACCACTATGGTTAAGCATCTCAGGAGGTTGGACTTTGACCAGGACTCACACCATTGACACTTTTCCTCAACTGCTTTTCAGGCCTTTAGAAGTTGAGTCTCCAGCTTACAAAGGGCAGATTGTGAGGCACCTTAGCCTTCATAATGATGTAGTTATTTGAGCCAATTCCTATAATAAGTCCCCCCCGCCGCCTCTTATACCATGAAACTTCTGGTTCTGCCTCAGCTTGACTTCTGGTTCCTTATGATCCCTGGATTCATGACATTGTTTAGATCTAAAATGTCCCCCCAAAATCTCATGTGTTTGGAAGGTGATTGAATCATGAGAGTACTCTGCTCATCAGTGAGCTAAATTAAACTTCTCCTCCTCTAAATTGTGGGCGTCAGGGTTGTGTCCAGCAATAGTAAAGCTGACTAACATGTTCCATGTTCATCTTTGATTTACGACTCAGTATTGAACCAGAGTGGAATCCCAGGCCCTCTCTGATTTGCTCTTTTCCTTTGAACCTGACTTCACCTTGTTTTCTTGATCCATATTTTTAGCTATTCTTTCCTCTGCTGCACCCCGAGTTTAGTCTGACACTGGGGAACTCCATATATTCATAAGTTGTTATCTGAAGACACACATACCCTAAGGCTTTAAAACAAAGAAGATCAGAAGGACTGCTGAGCAGGGTCAGGGCTGAGCAAGTGCAATGGTGATGAGCAAGGCTCAAGGGTGGACCAAGCCCTAGGGCCTCCTGAGGACAGTTATGATTTAAAAAATACTCAGATTCCCTGAGGCTAGCTGCCTGTTCTTAACATACTCCAGGGTTGCTTTTAGTGCTTTAGAAGAGTTTTCTAGAAGGAATATGTTTGCCACTCACAGATGGAAGCAATTCTCTAAACTAAGCCTTAAAAAATTCTGATGATTTATCAGTTTAATAGTGTCTATCTATCAGCAGAATTCTGAAAAACTGGATGAGACTTTCACTAGCAGTTTAGGGAATATGTACAATGCCTAGTTTGGGTGAAATGAGAAGAAAATAAGCTATATATTGTTATTTTCACTGAAGAGTATTTGAAGAAGTGTTATGAGAGTTATGGTAGACTAACTTTTCAGTGGAAAGGGGCCAAGTTATTTGGATACATAAAGGTGACCTCATCTTACCTCCAGGATATTTTTTGCAATCATTTTCCTAGCTTCAAACAGCAACTTCCCTACAATATATTCATCCCTGTCAGATTAGTTTATCAAATTAGCTGGCAGAGAACTGGCTTGGCCTACTGCCCACTGCCCAGGGATACCTAGAGGCAAAACTGAAACTGGTGAGAGACTAGGTAGGCATGATTAAAGATGGCATTTATGTAAGTATGGCTGGTTGTGAGACAGGAGAGGAGACTTTCAAGTGAAGAAAAGTGCAAGGAGTTGCCGAAGGGCTTGGCTAATTCAGTCAGTTTGAACTACTCAATGAAAAGATGTGTTCAAATGGGTCAATCAGGTTGTAAACAACCAGGACACATAAGCAAAATGGTTTAGAATTTGTGCTTTTTGAGATGATCTGACACAAATCATCTGGAAGCTTGATTCTGTCAAAATAACTCATAAAATTATAAATGGAATTCATTGATCTGCCACTTATCATTTCGTATTTGCCATGGAGGTGATACCAGTGATGGGGAAGCATCAGCTTTTAACTGCAGAAATATACTGGAATATCAAGAAAGCTACATCTGTTAAATGCTATTTTCTTTCACAATAGCTCCTTATCATCCAATTTTCAAGGGTTAGATAATAAAATGAGCTAAAATTGCAGGTTTTACTGAGAAGGAAATAAACGAATACTTCTGTTTACTTCTTTTTTATTTTATGAAAAAAGGTAAAAAAATTTCATAACAAAATTATAGGAAAATAATAGCTAATACATTACATGTTATCTTTAAAGTAGTTGCTCAGGGTACAAAATATGGGATAAAATTTTTCTCCAATTGATATTAGCACAAGCATTTGCTGAATCCATCTATTTCTAATTATCATAGTGTGTTTCATCTCCTACAAGATTGCTTTTGTACATAGAGTGAGATGACCTGTAACATACGCTGCTATTCTTATCAAAGTCTCCATGTAGTTATCACTATTGATTTTAAAATCTTTTCAAACAACAGGACACAGGAATATGAAAAGTGACAATGTACCATTCCATTGGATTAAAAAATTCTTATGAAATTCAGGGTAATTCTTTTCCACACATACTTTCATTTGCTGGTAAATGGCTGACATACACAAAGCTACAGTCCATAACACTCTTAATGGCAGGAATGTGAACCCTCTATCATGTAATTTTGTGTGCATGTGTGAAACCTACTACTGTACACATTATTTGAAGTAAATTATAGACTAAAACGGATCATTGAAGTGTGTGTGGCACTCATTATAGGATTGTGGTGTGAATCAATTGTGGTTTGGGCCTGAGACAGAGTGGCAGGGTTATGATGTTCTTACAAGGTTTGGGGGCAATGAAGTCTTCTGGAAACAGTTTCTAAGTTTTTTCCATCTCAAACAAAGAATTGGACAAAACAAGCAAAGATGTTGGCAGTTTCACATCTATTAGTGGTAGGAAAAATTAAAGAAGTAGGAAAAATTAAAAACGAAGAGTAAGGGAGAAGCTGGCTCTGTAGAAGGAGTTTGGGGTGTGTAAAAAGGAAGGAAAATAGAAATTAAAAAAGTAAAACTGGAAAAATGAGAGTACAGTCTACATCCTAAAATATGGGGCAGGCTAATGCGAGGTGGAACGTTGATGAGCTCTTCATGGCATCTGTGTCTTTTTCTCTTTTCATTTATTCCACTCTTACATCATTTCATCGCAGGTTCTTGTAAGAAGTCCATATGTAGGGCTTTGGGAACTGTCCTGTGCTTGTGTCCTGTGACTTTGTAATTAAGGTTCATGCCTCCTCCCCCAGTCAGCTTCACCACGTCCTACCTTCCTGCCTCATTTCCCCCTGAAAGACACAAATTCCCATAATTCTTTATGGACTGCTGAGGGAGTGGAGGTCTCTGTTTTCTATAGCTTCTGGCTGGAAGGGGCTGTATACCCTACCTACTGAGGATTATGTGCTCTCTATTTGTGGCTCACTGATTGGCTTGGGGAAAGAAGCCTGTTAGAAGATAATAAGAAAAGAGTTAGTGACCATTGAGTTGCCTTCTAATGGCAGAAAAAAACTTTACTATTAACCCAAATATGAGGAATGTCTCAGATTTCCATGCTTCCTATGTCAAAGAGGAATGTCAGATAAATTATCGAGGGTCTGAGAGTCATGGCCTTAGCAAGACCTTGTTTACTTATCTGTAGCAGCACTGAGGGCTTGCTTTCTGAAAAGAAATCTCAAGTCTTCTCGAGACTCACAGGAGTAGCTTTCTTCTTTTGGGCAATCTTTTTCTTCAGACAGTTCAGGTTCAGCTGACTGTATTCTAGAAAAATGAATTCAATTATTTAACTCTGCCACCTTTGTTGCAGTGGGTGTTGCAGGGATCACTGAAAAGGGACCCTCTTAGTTTGACTTTAATTGGTCAGAAGGTGTCTCTTTTCTTGTTTTTATGAGCTCTTGGTCTCTAGGGTGGACACTAGGCAGTCCCTCTGGGCCAGCAGCAGGCAGAAATCTATTCCCATACTCTATATCCCATTTGGATAGTCTGTTGTACCTGTTCCAGATTAATTAGATATTGTAAGAGTCTTGTGGTCTCTGGGTGTACTATCATATCAGAGGATAGAAATGGCTTTCCATATAACATCTCGAATGGGCTCAAATTTAGCCCTATTTTGGGCATGTTACAAACCCTCATGAGAGCTATTGGCAATAATTTGAACCAGGACTGATATCTCTTGGCAACGTTTGGCCAGAGCTCACTTTAGGGTCCGTTTACCTCTCTTTACCTTTCCAGAAGATTAAAGTCACCAATTGGAATTGAGGAGGTGCTTTATTCCTAAAACCTGAGCTATTTGTGAGGTACATGAAGGCCTGTTGTCATTCTGGAGGGACTGGGGTAATTTCTTTAAGAAGCACCTTGACTGCCTTCTTAGCCTTTTCTGAACAGGTGAAAAAGACTTCAATTCAACCAGTAATGGTGACACTTAAGACCAATACCTGTTTAAATCTGCCACATAGTGGCATATGGGTAGACCCTAATTGCCAGTTCTATCCAGGGTATGTCCCTCTCATCTCTCTGGGTTCTAATAAAGGAGATGGTTTGGGCTTTCCCAGGTTACTGCAGGCACAGAGTGGCCAACTTTAGCAGACCAGTTGGATAGTCGTTGCTAGTGCTAGTCCTGTGAAAACTCAAGTGACCATTTCTAATGTAACATCTCTTCCCGTGTGGAAAAAACCATGAAGTGTTTTTATAACTTCCCACTGTGTCCCTTGAGGAAGGGACAGGTGCTTTTAAATACCACCAGAGTCATTTTTTAATTCCCTAAGGCCCATGTATCTTCCTGGGGAGTATAGACTGGTTTAATAATTTCTCAGGAACTGGGAATAAAGCTAGAGTCATAAGAGGCTATAAGGTTATCCTTTTTGTTTCCCTCTCAGCCTTTTGATTTCCCAAGGAGACTTTAGACATGTCTCTTTGGTGCCCATGACTGTGACCTGCTTGGGAAGATAGACTGTCTCTAAGACAGTGGTGGTGAACCTGTGGCACACATGAAATTGGGTTTTTCTTTTAAGACACAGGATGTTAATATAGAGTTGTTTTTTTCTAAACTAAAAGCTCAGTATTCTGATATAATTGCAGTGTTTGCACTTTGCAAAATAAGTGATTTTTGGGTTGCATTTTAGCACTTGGTCTCTCAAAGGTTTGCCATCACTACCCCAGGAGTTATAGAATTTCCTGCTTATGCTTAATAGATAGTTTCTTATTAGTCAATAAGTCCCTTTCTTTTCAGATTGCTGCATGGGCATACAGTACTAGAAAGGCATATTTGGAATCCATTTACGTATTTAACTTTTTGCTTTTTGCTAATATCAATGCCCAAGTAAGAGCTATTACCTCTATCTTTTGAGCAGTTGTCACTGGGGAAAGAGGTTTTGGCTTCAGTAATCTATTGTGAGCTGACAACTGCCTTTACAAAGTCTTTCTTGGGCAAAGCTACTTCTATCAGTGAACCATACCTCTGCAAGGTTTTGGAGGGCAGGTCACTGGTGTTCTGCCTGCTTGCATAGGTCTGGGAGATTACTTACAATAGTGGCTAACTTCTGGGGTCTGTAGACATCAAAGAGGCTGTATGAAGAGTAGTGCAAATTTTTATAATGCTTTCAGGGGTGTCTAATAGAGTGGCCTAATATTTGATAAGCTGTTCCCTGTTAACCTAAAGTAACCTTTTGTCATTAGAATAGCCCTGACCTGCTGGGAAGTCAGGACTTCTAGTCTCTGTGCTAAAGTTAACTTTGCAGTATCCTCTGTTAGCATAGCTGTAGCTGCTACTGCTCTCAGCCTGGGTGGTCATCCAGCTGCCACCTCATCTAACTGTTTTGGAAAGTATGCCCTTGCTTAGGCTTTAGTGGCATTCATGAGTCACTTGGAATGGATGGACCTGATTTAGTAGCCTGAGGCCTATAAGGAAGAGGCCTAAGAGACCTCCTCATATGGTTTTTATCAAACTGATTGGAGAGACCCATATCCCCTTAAAAGACAGGTGGGGGTCCCAGGACAGGATTATTATGGGGGCACTATAAATATCATAGTTGGTATGCATTTTTTCCTTAGGGGGCACTATAAATATCATAGTTGGTATGCATTTTTTGTGATAAAGGGTCACAGAAGCCTGAACATAGAAATTTAACTCAAAAATAGTCTTATAATTTAAAGTACCCATCTCTCACCTTTTCCTAATTCATATTGAAGCCAAACAATATTGTAGTGGTAGATAAGGTGTTCTTTTTTAAAAATTTTCAAGATCAAACCTTTTCCACTGATCAAAGATAGGGGCTAGGAGTGAGGTTGGTGGAATCTGTGTGGTGAGGTCCCATAGGTTTCCCACAGCTAGTCTTGGAGTCTATTGAAAGAGAGGGAAAACCAGGTTCTGGATCCTTGGTAGAAGAAGACCTGATCTAAACCCCACAGAGCATCCCTTGTTAGACACAAGTACTAGACAGACATCTCTGTCCAAACCGAGAGTGACACCAGTATCTTTCATAGAGGCGAGCAACTTGATGGATTTTCATGGGGGTCCATTAATTCCTTAGGCAGAGGGAGTTGAGCTGCTTGATAACCCTACCTAGTTCTTAGAAATTCTCATGAGAATAGAATCTTCAACACACACACACAGACGCGCACACACACACACACACACACACACACACACACACACACACACGGGATTCCCTTAGCCACTGTTGAGCCGCTTGATGGCTCTGCTTAAGCAGGGTGGAGCCACATGGGAAACAATATCTCTTATATTTACCCCAGTTGTAAAGATTTGGTATTTTGTTTATGGCAGTAGAGATGGAAAACTGGAAAAAAAATCCTTAAACTGTTAAAGAACAAGAATGGCTCTACTTTTGTATACTTACAGTCACTCTAAGTCTTTCTGTCTATTCTTTTTCTGTGAAGGCATTCAGACATAGGTCTAAACTATCTTCATTTTGTTAGAAGAAACAGTTGAGGGAATTTAGCCTCAAACCAATATCAACAAACTATTCTAGGAAGTGACAGCTCTAGGTGGGGTTTAGAACCCAGATGAAATCAAGTTAGCTGGAGCTGGCTATGTGCTGTTATTTGCCATTGACTGTCTTGGGCAGAAGCTGCAGGAGTTCTAAAATGGACAAATGTTTTTTCTTCTCCTGCAGAAAGACACTCACCTATTAGTTCTGTTTTCCTGAGTTAAAGAGAACTAACAACCAAACAAATTGAACACTCAGTACTGAGAGCTTGAGGTAGAAGGGATCAGAAAAGCAGAAGGAAAATAATTCAAAGAAAAGAGAGAGAAAACCCACATCTTCTCTAAAATTAGAGGCTTAGTTCCTATCTACAAGGGTGAGAGTGCCCAGGGCCAGAAGTCTAGTTGACTAAAAGAAAAAAAAAAAAAAACCAAGAAAAATAAAGTAAAAAATGGTAAAGAAAAATGGTGGTGATTGATCCAAAATGGGATCTGACCACATGACAAGATGGGGCCTGGCTATTCAACAAGACATCAAGGCACCAGGCCATGTGACAAGACAGTATGGAGTTCTGAATGAAAATAGCACTCCAAGAGAGGAAGAAAAAGGTATCTAGGGAAAAAGCACAGATGAGATTCTGAGCTCAAAAGAAACAAACTGGGGTAAGAAGAGAACAGACTAATGTCCAAAAAGAGTAGCAAAATTCAAAAGTGTGGCAAGATACCACAGAAAAGGAGCACATGGACAAGAGGGCGTACCAAACTTTAGTTCACTCACATGGTCCCGAATGATGTGCTCTGAACTGGGTCAACAGCAGGCTCTCTGGCTATTTTATTTCATACCTGTAGAGTTAGCTCAAGAGCAAAAAAGAAAAGAGGAAATAAACTTCAAGAGGGCCTATAGGTAAAAACACAGAGTCCATGCATTTTCTCTCCCCCATCCCACCCCATACAGTGGGACACACAGGAAGCTGTTCCTGGTGCTATGAGAAGAAGCCTTCTGAATTCCCAGAGAAAGAAAGGGAAAAACACAAAAAAACCTTCATGGGATTCGAGAGAGAAAAAACAAACAAACAAAATGTGTCTAAGGGTCTGACCTGGTTTCCTGGCTGGCTAAGCCAAATATGTTAATGGAGTTTGGGGTACTGGAGTCTCCTTTTGGAGGTAGTTTCTAGGTTCTTTCCATCTCAAACAAAGAAGTGAACAAAACAAGCAAAAATGGTGGCAGTTTCACATTTATTAGAGGTAGGAAAAATTAAAAATGAAGTATAAGGGAAAAACTGGCTTTATAGAGCAAGTTTGGGTTGAGTAAAAAGGGAGGAAAAATAAAAATAAAAAAAGGAAAAGTAGGAAAAATAGAAGCACATCCCAGAATATAGAGCAGGTTAATGTGAGGTGGAATATTAGCAAGCTCTTCATAGCATCTGTGTCCTTTTCTCTGCATTTTTCCAACGCTTATATCATCCCATCACAGATTCTTTCAAGAAGTCCACATACAGGATTTTGTGGCTGTGCTCTGTGCCTGTGTCCTGGGATTCACAAATTAGCAGGTCATACCTACTCCCCTAACCAGGTTTGCCACACCCTACCTTCCTGCCTGAGTGTAAGGGGAAAGGCTGGGCTTTTCTGAAATGAAGACTCAGTTTAGTCAGTTGCAACTCTAGTCTTTAACTTGGGTATTTTCTGCCTTCTTAAATTTTCTGACCTAGTCTTTCACACTGTTCCTTATCTGCTGACAACTTGGGAAAGACACTTGCCAAGGGGTAGTGGCCACAAATGTATACCAAGAGAAATTTTACAAGAGGAAAAGTTAAGGAAAGAGAGGAGAAATAACACTCATTTTTGGCACATAGTTTTTGTGACCTTGTGTTTAGGTACTCAGCCATGGTGGTGCAGATTGTACTGTTGTTGTGTCTGAGTGGATTTCAGTCCAGTGAGTACTGGGTTGACTCTCTCCTTAGTGTCCATCCTGTGCCCTGTCAGGTGCTCAGGAAGCAAACAAAGGGATTTTGCAGAAGTCCTGGAGACAGTTTGGGTTTGGGTGGGTGGCAAACCTAAACATGCAGCACCAAAGAGTAGATTCTATCTGAAATTATGAAGTTAGCAGGACAGAAGGGTACATAGACAACCGACCTCCTACATCAGTTACTTGAAACCAGCATCTCAACATCTTAGTTTCTCCATCTATAGAATGTTTGTTGTAAGTAGCTTATGGGAGTGGAAATCAGTATAACAGCATCCCTTTGAAAGTTGAATTCATATGGCCTTACACTTCTAAAGGAAATGCCTGACTCAGATATAGGAGCTGAACTTCTTAGAGTATATAGAAAGCAAATGTGGAAGATCTAAGCCTGATTGATACATAGAGAACAACCATCTGAAGACAGCTTCTTTGTGGGGTGTTTATTCCACAGCTACATAATACTTAATTGTGCTTTCATACTTTATAGATTAAGTATTTTGAACTGGAGAAGTAGAATACTTATATGTTTATAAGTGCCAACTTGGGCAAATAGCATAAACTTTAGGTTTTCTTAAAAAGAAGAGGCGATTTTATCTAGATGATATGACTCTCAATGCACTGTTATGATTATAGTTTGATAGTTTTCTGTGTATATGAGACTTTTCATTCACAGCATACAGTCAGGGGTTATAATGTAGCAGCCTTGATGATATTGTTGTTTATACAAATACCTTCTATCTTATTTACTGAGAATAAATAAAAAACTAGCAAGCTACATTTGACCAGGTAGTAAATTAGAGGTAAAATTTTTGTGAATAATCACCACGAGGTCACCTGGGTTATAGAATTTCAAAACTGGATCATTTTAACAGAGTGGTGACCCTTTGAACCATCATACAATTGCTGTTATAATTAATGCATCATCATCCAGGAAAGAAGAATTCATGTTCCAAAGCTTAAATTAAATACTTTCTTTTTCTTTTTTCCTTTTCATTTATCATGATCTTTTGGCTTAGATTCCTTCGGATCTGAATTTTGAACTCTGAACCAAAAAGAGGATATGAAGTCTTAACAAAAAGCATCTTTAAGTTGTTTCAGCTTGTGCCCTGCTTTAGACTTGATTTGCAGAAGGCTGTTCCTTTAAATTCTCTGTTGCCCTATTTAAGATTAATATAGTGCAACACCTATTAATATGGCTGGACCTTCCATGGTTCTAATGTGAATCACTTAGCTATTTAAAAAAAAAAAAAGAGAGGGAGTAGCTTTCATCCTTTTCGTCATGTACTAAGATTAAACACTTACTTTCCGAAGCCTTAGCAGAGATCCTAAGTGAGGACACTGCAGGGGAGATGACAAACAGACCTGAGAAACTGCAAACATCTCTGACACCCCTGAATGTGAAACTCAGCAAACTCCTGCTGTTACATTTGCTAAAAGTGAATACAGGAGTTGGCACTGGTGAGACCTACCTCTACCCAAAGAACTCAGAGATTGGAAGGGAGAGAAAAGCCAGGAAATTGGAACAGACGCCTAAGCAGCTGGAAACAGACTCTGAAATATATAGTTGCAACCAATTTAGTTACTGAATATGGGGTGCTTATAGGCACCATGTTTTTAAAGAAGTAATAGACTTTTTATTGCTACTAAGCTTGAAATAAACAAGTGATTTGATCATTTTGTCTAAATGAATTGGTGATGAATCAATTAGAAAGCATTACATTTAGCCAATTCCCTAGTTACTAATTGGTTTATAAGTCTATTACTCCAGTAAAAATGGTGAAATGTCTGCATAGGGATTTGGAAACTCAGTATCCCCCCAAAAAAGGGTTTTCAGACTCATAAGTTTTCACATAGCTGAATATGGTTAGGTTTGTGAGTTTGTGGTATCTTTTACATCTTGACCACTACAGGAGAAATGATTAACTATGGAATTTTACAGAAAGGACTACTTCTAGTAATAAACAGTTATAGAATTAGCCCTGTGTACCCACATGTGAAGATTCAGTCAACAGCAGATCAAAATATTTGAAGAAAAAATTGTGTCTGTGCTGAACATACACAGACATTTTTGTTGGTACTGATTGCACTGAGCCATATCCCTAACCATTTTTAATTCTTTTTAAAAATTTGAGAGAGGATCTCACTAAGTTGCCCAGGCTGGGTTCAAACTTGTGATCTTCTTGCCTCAGTCTCCCAGAATGCTGGGATTACAGGTGTGGACCTTCATACTTGGCTCAGGTTTTGTTTCCTTGTCATTATTCCTTAGGTAATGAAGTGTAAGAACTATTTACATAGCATTTATGTTGTGGTTAAGCATTCTAGAGATTATTTAAAGGGTACAGGAAGATGTGAGCATTATATACAAATACGTTATCATTTTATATAAGGAACTTGAACATTCCTGGGTTTTGATATTCACAAAGGATTTTGGATCTAATCTCGCACAGGTACTAAGGAATGATGTATATGTCTAGCCACAGAGAAATGCCTTGTTCCTGTAGTTCTTGTCCTTATCATGGGTATAAACACTTTCAAAGCTCTTATTTATACTCATTACTTTAAACAAAAAACAGTGCGCCAAGCTCAATCTTTACTTCTGTACATTTGAAGAAAGGCCTATCTAACAGCACATGTCTGGCATCTAATATGGTGCCACAGACTGCTAGAAGGTTACATCACTGGTAATAAAAAATTCCTCTGGAGCTCAGGAATGAGACACAAGCCCTGAGCAGGGGTTCAGTAACTTAGGCATCTTTCCGAAAGCTCTAGAGATGATGGCATAAAAGAGGACATCTTCTCGCCTTGTTAAATTTAGCAACTACTAAAACATTCCATAGAAAAACAAAGGCATAGATGCTTTTGGTTATGGCAATAAACTTCTCTGACAGTGGAATATTAAAAGTTTTCAATTAAATTTAAGTCAACTTTAACAAATGCCTGTGGTATTAGAATACATCAGATACACGAACAAATAAATCCTAATATCTCAGTGTCTCCACATGGAAGAATTTATGTCTTGTTGAAGCCAAATCAGGTGCAGGCTTAACAGCTCTTCTGTATCCTCCCTCTCAAGTGATGACCCAGGGAGCTCAGTTGTGCCCACGTTGTAGCAGCTTTACTCCTCAGCACAGGGCTCCCTGGTTGCTGCAATGAGAGGAGGAAATTTGGAAGGTTGTGTAAAATGTCACATCCCAGCTGAGGTTACTGTCCCAGCCCTGACTGTCCTCACCTAACTGCAAAGCAAGACCTGTTTTCAAGCCTCAGATACAGAACAAAACCAGGTATTCATCACAGACAAGTATTGTCACAGTTCCCGTACAGTGTGCTGCCCACCAAACTAAGTGATAGGAGTCACAAAGATAAATCTTTTTCCATTTAAGACATTTACAATCCGTTGGCTCAAGATCAGTAGTTCAGAAACGTGAATATCAAAGCCTAAATAAATAGTGGCCTTTCAAACTAAAGCTTAATGCCGGATCGAACATTTATGGAGACGTTGTTTTTTATTGGCTACTTGTAAAACTTTGTCTCCTGCAGTTAAGTGCAATTGGAAAAGTGAAATAATGATGACCCAAACAAATTCTATTTGTTAGAACTGAGCAGGTTCTGAAGGAGAGGGTAACTCAATATACTGAACTGTATTGAATTTGAGAGATACTTGAGAACTATTCTAGCAGACAGAAAGCAGACAGAGATACCTAAAAAGAAGTCTTTGTAGGATTACAAGATTTTTACACCTAAGAAGAGGCCAATAATTATCTTGTCTTGGGAATTAAATGGATTATAAGGGGAAGAAACTTTGCTTGCTTTTTCTTCCTTTGAGTTATATATTGTCTGGAATTTCACGTCCCTAAGCAACTGCGTTCTTCCTATTTTTAGAGGTTTTGTGTTTCCTTGCTCATAGAAAAAAAAATTTCAAAAATACAGGGAATATTTTAAGAAGCAAATAATCACTTGATGTTGACTTTTTCAATGGAGATGCCTCCATTAACATTTTGGTATGTTCGATTTTGGACTTTTTATGTGTTTTATTTTATATAATTGAAACCATGTACTTCATGCAGTTTTGTGGCGTGCACTGTTTGCATAGACGCAACCTCCTATTTAAATTTTATAAATATGTGTTTTAAATGTGGGGTACAGTTTACTTTTGAAAATTCAGATGTTACTTAGCCATTCTCTCATATTTATTACTTATGTTGGTTCCGAATTTTGGGTATTATATATGTTTCTGTGATGTATTACAGTACTTAGAAGGTAAGACATTGAAAAGTCTTACCTTCTAAGGAGAAAAGTTCCCTTTCTCAGGTAGAATTACAGTCTTTTTTGCTGATGCAAGTGATAAAACTTAGTACCATATTTGGTTAAAGGGATGGTTCGGAATGAGATAACACAATAACTTTAACATGTTACAAGACTTCTTTTATTATTATCATTTTAATTGACAATAATTATATATATATGTATGGAATACAATAGGCTGTTTCTGTTATGGTATAAATTGCATAATTATCCAATCAGGGTAATTATCATATCCACCACCTCAAATACTTGTCATTTCTTTTTAGTAGAACATGTGAAATCCTCCTTTGTTCTGGCTACTTAGAAATATACACTACATTACTATGAACTATAGTGACCTTACTATGCCCTCCAGGACCTATTCCTTCTAGATATAATTTCTGTACTCATTAGCTAACTTTCCCCCATTCCTTCTACCCATCATCCCTGGTAACCTCTGTTCTAGTTTCTCTTTTCATGAGAACAATTTTTTAAATTTCTGCATGAAAATGAGATTGTGTAGTATTTGTTTCTCTATGACAGACCTGTTGGTTTAGCATGTTTTTCCAAATTTATTTATGTTGTCACAAATTAGAGGATTCCATTCCTTCTTTATGACTCAATAATGTTCCGTTGGTGGTATAGTCACATTTTCGTTACCCATTCAACCATAGGTGGATACTTGGTTGGTACTCTAATCTTGGCTATAGTGAATAGTGCTCTAATAAAATAAAAATGGCAATGAAGACCTCTTTTTGATATACTAATTTTGAAAAAATTTTGAGTTAACTTGGGAAAAAATGTGAAAACTGAGTTTATATATTAACAAGGGCATAGTGGATCTAAGTGGTAACCAACCAAAACATTATAGCAACATAAAGTGTGAGCATTTTTTCATATCATTCATTTATAGATTGGCCAGATTCATCTGTTCCTGAATGGACTTTACTAGGTGGTTCTGCTTTGGGCTGCAGGGTTTGAGAGTTGGCAGGGGCAGCTCTGTGCAATATATCACTCATCCTCCTTGGGCCAGAAGATGGCAGAGTCACTCCAGACTCTTGTCAAGCCTTTTGTTATGTCTTATCTGCTACTGTTCAAATGGCCAAAGCAAATCATGTGGCTAAACCTGAAGTCAAGATATAGAAAAATACATTTGGGCTATGGGGTGCTGAAGAAAAGGAGTATATAGTTTTGAAGAAATATCTAACATGTCTGGTAGAATAAGAACATAGAGGGTCTCCTATTATAGCCCATCTTTTGTTAAGGAGCCCTTATCTAGTTAGACATAGACAAAGATACCTTAAAGGTCTATAATGGTTAATTCTATGTGTTAACTTGACTGAATTAAGGAAAACTGAATGGTTGGTAAAATCATTGTAGGGTATGTGGGTGAGGGAATTTCTGCAAAAGATTAGTATTTGAATTGGTAGATTGAGTAAAAATCTGCCCTTACCAATGTGACTGGGCATTGTCCAATTCATGATGGGCCTGGATAGAACAGAAAAAGAAGGGGAAGGGTGAAATGGTTCTCTTTGTGCTGGAGCATTGTTCATCTGCTTCAGCATATCAAAGTTTCTAGTTCTTAAACCTTTAGGTTCTGGACATACATCAGTCTTTTCCTCACACTCAGATTCTCAGAGAAGTTACACATTTGGCCTGCTGGTTCTCAGGTCTTCGGATTCAGATTGAATGACATCCTTGTCTTTCTTGCTTTGTCAGCTTTCACGTAACAAATTGTGGGCTTTCTTGGCCTCAATAGTGCTTCAAGCTGATTATGTAATAATGATAATAATAATAATAATTCTTTCTCTCTCTCTCTCTGTCTTTCTCTCTCTTTTTCTCTCTCTCTGTCTTTCTCTTTCTCTCTCTCTCCTCTGGAGAATGCTGAGTAATACAAAGTATCCTTGTTGCTTTGTTTTGCATGCATTTACCTCTTTAGGGAGAAGAGGCTCTGTGAATATCTGAATATCCTGAGACCAAACTAATTGCAGTATGAGTCCCAGATTTACATCAAATTCCCTAAAATAATACATTTTTCATAGGTAAAATGTCTTCATTTTTCTTCTTTAAGGAAGTATCCTTCATAGAAGAATCTGCTTCCTGGAATAATCCAGTGTCAGTAATCATACTT
>RJWT010022685.1:0-17086 GCA_004365215.1 Cuniculus paca | reverse complement strand
GAGAGAACACAAACATGTAGACCATAGCTCTTAGACCCCTACCAAACCCTTAGCTGTCCTCTTGGGGAAACAAACAAACAAACACAAAAAACAAACTTCTCTGCATTGTTCTGAGTTTGGAGAATGAGGTATGCAGGCATTTATTCCCTCACACTGATCAGTCTTTGGACCCAAGCTACTGCTGGAAGGCAGCATGTTTTGAGCCAGGCACTTTTTCCCAAAAGAAGCAATCCTCAAAGATGGCCAACAGCTGAGGGCCATCTTCTGGCCATACTCCCAGAAGGGCTGATTCGTGCCATCCTGAAGAAGAATCTGGGTAGTCCATACCAACATCCACCATAAGCTACAACCTGGGGGATGTGAGGACTTAGTAGCCATGAATGACAGGATTGGGACGTTAGAAGTAAAATCAATATAAGAGGGCAGAAATAATATATTCAGTCCCATGGTATTGGGCTTGATGGGAGGGAAGAATGAGAAGAACTGGCCAAGACTATTTGCATTCTTCCTCTCTTACAAACCAGTTTCTCTGAACCCTGGGTTGGTGTGGGGGTAAATGAAAGGCAAAGGTGGCTGAGTCCACCTAGTTTAGGAGGATCAGCGAATCCAGCTGTGAGAAGCTGCAGAAGATGACCATGGGACAGTAAAGAACCTTGTGGGTATCTGGAATATCTCCCTGTTCACGGTAGCAAATTTTGTACTTCATACTCCTGGGGCTTATAGCACCATAAAAATGTCCAAATCTACTCTTATGTGCAAACACACAGTTTTAATTTTAAGAAATATTTCTGAAGGCATTGGTGCAATTTCATCCCTTAGACTTAGAGAGAGAGAATTTTTAGTGTGTTGCTCCAGCCATTTTGTGTTGCATGACTAGAACAGAAAATTTTATTATTTTTAGAGAGACCCTGTACCCTGTCCTGTACAGCTCAAAGTGGTTTTTGATTTAGTACCACTTAGAAGGCAGGAAGGAGGAAAATGTTTAGATCGAAGCCAAGATAGAAAATTCTTATACCAAAAAACCTTTTCCCTTAAAAAATGAAGTGAGTAAGCACTAGGGAACTCACATTAGAGCATGTTTCGAGGTCAGCATTTAATATGTTACAACATTTGGGTCATTTTGGCAAATTATGAGATTTTTCTAATTCCTAGAGTATCATTAAACAGCTGTTGTTTCTTTTCTACATAATACTAACTCTGCCTTTCTCCCCATCCAGGATTGCCTTGATTTCAATAGCTTGAAATTTCAATGCAATAGCTTCATTTCACTTTGGAATCCTCTCCCAGATTATGTCCGTCCACTTTGCATGTGGGGTGTGACTCCGCATGAAATGGCCAGGCGTCTGCTGTTTGTGAAGAGACTCAGCTGTAGTGGCATATGGACAACACACTTTTAAAATTGGGTTTATTTCATAATTGCATCAACTCTGTCCAAGAAAAGGGAACACATTCAAATTCCCTATAATTCAAACCATTTGTTAGCAGATCCCTCCATCCTGAGCTGGGGAGGACTGGGATCTGTGAGAGATCGTTGTTTCAAGCCATCCACCTGGTTTGAAAGTGCACCATGGACCCAATGCTGTAGCAAGGGGAGCTGTGGGAAGAGGGTGCTTCCATGTGGGACAAGGAAATGCTGCCCTGGGTTGGGGATGTGTTGTCTGGTGTGCTGAGACTCTGTTGTTATGCATCCCAATCCTCTCCCCGATCAGTCCAGAGTTTTGGTGTGTGAAACATCGCCAGTTATCCTTGCAGCTTCTTATTACATGGGGGTGGAGTAGGGCACAGCTGTAGACAGTGTGACTCAGGCAAAAAAAACTTAGGCTCAGGAACTGAAGAACACTGAGTCTGCAACTCCTCGCTGCACATTGCTAACCCCAAATGAGTCACATCATTTCTTTGGCCATGGGCTTCCTTGCTTATAAACTGATTATAAGCACACAGACCCTCCTTGAAGGGCAGTGGTGAAAATTAGAGTCAATAAAGTTGGCCCTTTATCTTCACAGGTTCTGAATCTCCAGATTAAACCAACTGTAGGCCAAAAATATTTGGGAAAAAATTGCATCTATCCGGAACATGTATAGATTTCTTGTTGTCCTTATTCTCTAAACAATTCAATATGACAACTATTTTTGTAGCGTTTGCATTGTATTGGGAATTACAAGTAACCTAAGGATGAGGTAAAGTATAGAAGAGGATGTCATAGGTTATATGCAAATATTACATCACCTTAAATGAGAGACTTTAACGTACTAGGATTTTGGTATCCAAGGGGCTCCTGGAACCAATCTCCCTGGGATATCAAGGGATGATTGTATATCTAAAATGCCAGCATTTTACTTGGTCCATAATGAGCACTCAGTACTGTAAGCTATCATTATTGTTAGCTATTACTAAATGAGGTCTGTGAAAAGGGTCTTTCTGTATAATCTAAATTCCCATTATGGTCGTCTTTTGCCTGATCTAATAGCAAAATGGCTTGCTGACAGCATCCATCTTTTTATTCACAAGTCACATGAAAATTATGGCTTTTTTCTTAAAGAGTTCCCAAAGGTTTGCTGCATTTCCTGGCAATGAGACCGTGATTCAAGCTGGTCCAGGTAGAGAACAAGGTTGTGCCAATAACCACATTCCTTGCATAGAACGCTCCCCACTGGGCCATGTGCTCAACAGCATTGTGTGCCAGCTTCTCGGGCCTGGCTTGCCAGGCAGCTACATAAATTGCCTCAAACATGAGGTTATTTATGGCATAACCAACATGACTTTGGCCCAGATCTTCTTCTCATTTCTTAAGTGATAGTATTAGTGCTGGGGAGAGACATTCAGTGTAGAAAAGTGAATTCCCCTGACAAATGCTGCCAAGCACAGATGGGACTTTGCAGTTGTCTACCCCACAATCTCAAGCTCCGGGGTGGCAGTAACCACCCTAAGGGAAGACTGCCCACTAGCATCAGTTGGGCAAAGATGAATGCTTTTTTCTGTAATTTTGATGTTTCGAGAGCTCTCAGAAAGATGTTTGGACAGTGGTTGTAATCTTAGAAGGTTAAAAGAAAATATAGTAAAAGAGAACCTATGACTATTTCCAGTTTTTGGCTCCTTGTTTATTTTTCCTTTGAAGAACCTTAAAGAGATAAAACTCACTTCCATTTCAGCTTTCTCTAATTTTCAAGTCAGGTTAGCAATCTATTGTAGCCTACAGGTAAAATACAATTGTTTTTCCCAATTTTCTGACCCAAATTCTTCCCATCTCCATTCAATCCAGGTCCCTTAGTAGTCAGAAAAGGCAAAGAAGGGTTGTAAGCTTTGGCACTGATTTGGAGAGAAATGGCCAATAGGAGAGATAGGAATTCTTACAACTTTATAATTTTGCTTTTTCTCAAAGTTTATATACCCTGTAAGCCAACCAAGGAAGGAGGTTCACAATCAGCCCAGTGGGATTTATTTACTCTTTAAAACCAAGTTAGTGTGAATGGTTGTCTTGCTTACTTTTCTCTTGTTGCTGAGACAAAATACCAGACACCCCAAATTAAGGAATAATAGGTTTATTTAATTCACAGTTTGTGGAGGTTTCAGGCCATACTCGACTGGCTCCAAGGCAGAGTAGCACATGGCAGAGAACAACAGTTCATGGCAGTGAAAAACAGCAAAAGCCACAAGAGCAAAAAGGTAGGAGCACAGAGAGAAGACTCTTTCTGTCCCTTATATTGTATGTAGGCTATCCACCCTGGGTGGGTGGGTGTAGCATTCAATCACAGCATTGGACCATGAGTCAGTCACAAATTCTAGAAGTCTGTCCCCATGGCTGTATGAAACTTTGGGGGGATATCCAGACACAAACCATAACATTCTGCCCTGGTCCCCAAAAGACTCATGCACATTCTTTATGCAAAAGACATTTAGCCCATCTCTAAGAGTTGCCAAAATCCTAACAGTTTCAGCTTTGCTGAAAAGTCCAAGTCCCATCTCCTCTGAGATCTAAGGCAACTCTTAGCTGTGAGCCCCAGTACAAATGAAAAGTTAAACACTTCCAACATTCAGTGGCACAAGATAGACATTACAAATGCGGATGAAAAGGATTAGGACCAAAGCAAGTCCAAAACCCAGCAGGGAAAACATTAAGTCCTATAGCTCTGTATGGAACATTTGAAGCAATGTGTGGTAATTTGTGTACTCCAAAAGGCTTACTTAACTCTGCCCCTTTGGCACTTCTGGTGGTTGTAGCTCCCAGGGCTTGTCTCTTAGGTCTGTTCTGCTCTCTCCTTGCAACTTTCCTTAGATTTTCCACATTCCTAGCTTTTCCAAACTTCTGGAGTCTCCACTACATTTTTTACTTCACTCTCACAGCTTTATACATTGCTCTCTCAAGGACACACTACCTGAGCACCCAGGCCTTCTTCTGAAATCTGGGTGGAAGCCTTTTTTAACTTCAGAGCTCTTTCATTCTGCATGTACCCAAAACCAACACCATGTGGATGATGCCAAGACCTGCTGCCAGCTGTAGCTGTAGCCAGGCTTTCTTCTTTCTTAGCTGTGGGGGTTCAGTGCTTGGACCTCTGAGCACTCTGAACCTGCTTCTGAGGGGCAAATTCTTTATACTGCCATCATTCTGGAATCTGGTGCAGCTGCTGTAATTTTGAAACCTGGTGTGGCCACCACCACCTTTCTAGAATATAGTGTGGCTGCTGCCATTCTGGAATATGGTGCTGTATGACTTTCCCTCAAAGCAGCCTTTCACTTTTGCAGTTTTGAGGCTGCAAAGGCTGGAGACTTGTTTCTTCTTGTGGTTCCATCAGGCCAACTTTTATATTCTCCTATTTCTTCTCAGCAATGGAGATCTTGTCTGATCTATCTTTGCAGCCCTCATCTTTACTGGAGCTTCCTTTCTGTCCAAACTCACATTTTAAATCATTCTGCTAGACTCTTTGCTCTTGATTCTCAACATAAACCTGGCTAAAAGCCCCCGACAGTAGTCATGCCACCACCTCAACATTAGACTGACTTGAAATTACTTTTGCAGATTAATTAAGCCAATCATTGTGCAGTATCCATTGCCGGTAGCTTAAGGATGAAGTAAACTATAAAAGGAAAAGCAGAGAAATGGAGAGAAGCCAGATCATTGGTGACACTGTTTGAGCTGCTCGGTCAAGCCTCACCTGAAGTGACTGTTATTCATGGACTTTCCAATCATGTGAATCAATTCATTCCCCTTTAATTGTGTAAGCCTGTTTGAATTGAGCTTTTTAGTCACTATTTGTGCAATGTGATAATGTATCATAACTTTTCATCATACAAATTTTTTTTTTTGCATACTGGTGGGAGTTTTTACACCAGTGCATGACTTGAACATGCCAGATAATCCCTCTACCACTGAGGTACAGCCCCAAACCTCAAAAGACACATTTGTGTGATAATCAAAGTAAAATACCAAAGGCAGATTAGATACATTTCTACACACAAAAATTAAGAGCTGATGGCAACCAGTGGCTAGGATGGCAGGGAGAGCAAAAACTTCATTTTTGATTTTAAAAAATACATGTATAATTTTTGGAAATAGCCTCCACTCTCCTGCATAGCTTCATGAAACAATTCTCTTATAAAAACAATCCTATACAGTTACTAACATCAGGTTTTCCAAGGGCTCCGTGCACTTTTCCTCTCACAGGGGTTCGTTCCTATACAGCACACACATCCAGTGGTTGCCCATCACACTCCAAGGCTGCACAAAGGAGGAAGCAAGATGTTTGCAAAAGAGTCGGGAGAAAGCCAGGTTGCCTGTGCCAAGAGCAGACTGTCTTTTATGTTCTTTGATAACTTTGAGATTTCCCTTTCCTATGCCTTTCTCCCCATCTATTAATGAGCATGAACTACATCCTGGCCTTTAATCATTGATATCATTCCATATATACTTTTTCATTATCCTCATCTCTCCTTTGCTCCTCTGAACATCTGTTTCCCAGACCTGCTCTTGAAAACAGAGTGTATACATGGCAGCTTTCCCCATCTCTCAGCCACGAAGCTAAATTTCCTATGCACCTTCAAGCATTAAATTGAAAATTAAGCTAAATGTACCATATTTTGTTATAATTAGTTTAGAAAAAAACCCTTGTTAATTAGGTATCCAAGAAAGTTATGTGGTCCATATGTTCTGGAGGAATTTACAGTCTGCAGTAATAAAGTTTGGTAATAAAGGGATAGTGATGAGTGAACTGGACAAATGCAAATTAACATCCCCCAAATAAATCAAGCCTATTTAGAAAATCGGGCCATTCATGGCAACCACATGCAACCAGTTATAATTGCCAGTTTTTTAAGTGTCTGATTTTAGTTTCCTTAAAGCACTTTTTAAAAAAATAAGTTGACATGATTTGAAGGTTAATATTCTAGTATCACTTGACAGGTATAGAGCTGCCATGTTAGAACAAAAAATTATTCTGATTACTCCTTATACAGTCTTTGGCTTTGGACTGGATAATGTGAAAATGAAGGCATTTTATTTACACAAAATCTTGTCCTTCAAGGAATGTATCCCCTGTAATTATTTGCACTTGTCTGAGCCAGAAAAGAACAATCTTTGTCACTGACCTGGAAGAGTCACCCAGCTGGTAATGGCACTATGTATCTTGGGATTCTGCTGAACTGAGTCCTATACGCAGTGACTCACATGCTCAATTCTTTTCATTCTTACAGTTCCCACTGAAAGTGTATTACCTAAGATGTCTTTCATACCTACTTACTGAAAAACTCTATGTAGAAATGACTTAACAGATAAACAAATGCATTGTCTCTTGTAATAAGAGGGCTAGAGGTTGAGAGGCAGCAGGGTTGGCATATTTATCATTTGACATTGTTTAGACTTGTATTCTCATTTATTGTTTTTCTCTTTCTCTCTGTCGTTGTCTCTGTCTCTGTCTCTGTCTCTCTCTCTCTTTCTCCCTGTTGCTATAGCTGTTCAGTGAACCATTTTATATTTGGGTTTGCTTCTTTCAAAGTTGCAAGACAACTCCTACTATCTTAGGGTCACATCTGCATGTCAACATCTAGAGAAAAAGAGAGGACCTATTTTTCTTGGCATCTCACTTTCTTTATAGCAAAAGACTTTCGCAGAAACCACTCACTGTAAGTAGGGATAGATGTTGAATGGGCAACCAACTGTATCTAGGAGAGGAGATACTGCCCTTACCTCCATTTTATAGTCAGAGAAACTGATACTTAGAAAGGTTGAGTAATCCAGAAAATCTCTCAGCTAGTCAGTGGTGGAGCTGGAGTTTGAATCAAAGCTTTTTGACTTTACATCACATGATCTTATCCACTGCACTAAACTGCTAGGCTATGCCGGATACCTATCTTTCCACAGCTGAATAGGGCCCCACAGTGAGATTAAGTGAAAGAGACAGGTAAAATTTATCTTTGATTTTTCTCATCTTTGTTCTTTCTCATAGAAATGCCTTGTTTTCTTCCTCAAATCCTGTCTTGGATCTTACACTCAGAAAAGCAAGTGTAAGTTTGTAGGAAGGCTTAGAGTAGGGGCAATGACACTGGCTTTGGAGTGGGAGAAGCTTCCTAGAGGGAGTCAGTGCATTATTGCCAGTGAGAACTAAAGAAACAAGAAGTTGAGCTTGGTGGAGAAGTGCGTGCAGGTGTGTAGGTAGGGTTTCAGGCAAAGAGAACAGCAGACAAAAATGGGAGAATGAGTTGCACTTGGAAAACTGAAAGAAGTTCAGAAGAACCAGGGTGTCAGGCACAAAGGGGTACAGTTGAGAGAGAGAAAGTTCTTGAAGTAATAAGAAGTGAACCCTTGAAGCTATCATTAAGCACACTAAGAAGTTTGGATGATGTTCTGAGATCGGTGGGGAGTCATTAACAGTTTTTATTGGACAAATGATTTGATCAGGACATAAAGCATCAAGATCCCTCTGATTGCAGGGTTGAATACAGATTGCTGCAATGTTAAGACTGTGCTTCCATGTCCAAGTGAAGTTGTGGATGAAGGCTACTATCTGGCTAATTCCAGCTTGCCCATCTCTGCATCGCCAGGGGCTGCCCTGTGTTACTCTTTGTTGGTTGGCTTATCAGAATTTCTCAATTCCTTTCTCCTTTTCCCATGTCCCGCTTTAGAGACAGAAATTCCAGATGCTTGCTTTCCCAGCTGCTTGGCTAGGGGGTGTCCACATGATGCAGTCTGCCTGTGGGCCTCTGGGAAACAGTTTAACTTATTGATAACAAGAGAGATACACTGGGAGGCCATGCCAGGAGCTGATGCCTGGAGTACCTTTTGACTCTGAAGGGACATGTAGAAGAATGTTTGCCTACACAGGGAAGGATGGAAAGGATCTGGGTCTGTGATGATGTCATGAATTCTCCAGACCAACCGGGCCTTGCTACATTCAAATGTCTTTTTAAGCAAGCGACACAGGTACTGATGGGTTAAGCCACTGTGGGTGGTGTCTTCTGTCTCAGTGGGAAGCATCCCTTTAGGAGCGGCAGGCAGTTTCCTTCTCTATTGCAGTCTTCCTGAGTATACGTTGCTGACTTCTTCCAGCCTGAGAAGGAAATGTTTCTAGTCCGTTTGTTACATTGGTAGTTGGAGCAGAGCCCCCAGAGACTTCTGTTCCCTTTGGGGCAACAGAGTTTGCGAGCAGCACCTGCTCTAAATAGCAGAGAAAGTCTAATGAATTCCTTCAGCCTTTGCTGCTGACTCTGGGTGTGGCGTGGGACAAAGTACATTTGGTTTGTGACTGCTTTTGAGGTACCCAAAACAATGGAAAAGATCAGAGCAATTGTTTTTAAAAGCACCTTGAAGATTTCATAAAGTTTTATGTTTGGAGAAAAATATTACCTACCATGCTTTTCTTTCAAGCAATTTATGTTAATAGGAAAGTGTCTTAAAGAAAAATTAAACAGCAACGGAGCATGCTATATTTTTCTCAAACAGACACTGTCCTCTTATTGGAATTCTAGTGAAATACCCATAAAAATGCTCACCCATCCCTCTGCCCTGCCACTTAAACACGCTCAGGGGTATTCACATGTATGGAATACCCAAGCGACTGATTAATGTGTCATCTGAGGTCTGCCATCACCTGACAGGATAAAGCTAATCCGAATCGACTACCTGCCACGTTTTTATGACATGGAGCTATTGAAAAGTAAGGGTGTAATTAACTGGAAATGTAATAGAGGAGGCTCTCTCTCAGCTTGGGGCTGTCACACTGTGTAACACCTGATACGGCTTCCCCTTGAGCCAGGTTCAGTGTAATAACACTTCGTACACTACTTTCTAAAGAAATGGGTGACTCAAGTCGTCTATCACGGCAATTCATTCTGAAGAGAGTGTGGCAGCTGTGGCAGGTATGAAACAGAGGTGCCTTGTTCCACTGAGTGACACTAATTATGGGGAAGGGCTTTGTAAACACACCTCTATGCTCAGGGGAAGTGAACAACATACAGTAGAGTATCGGTGTAACTAAAATGACGTCTATAAATAAATAGAAAATAATGGCACTTTTCTAATTGAATGCAGATAGGTAAATAAATCAGGGAGCACTTAAGCCCACGGTAGAGACAATGAGTTATTTTCTACTCCTTGACAAAATGAAAAGGCAGTTGGGCTCTCAAAATTCCCCAGATGTGGCATGCTAGACAGAAGGCTTTGCAGCTATGCAGCAGCTATCTCAATAAAAAGTGGGAATAGGCCGGGTGTGGTGGCTCACGCCTGTAATCCCAGCACTCGGGAGGCTGAGATAGGAGGATCGTTGTGAGTTCGAGACCAGCCTAAGCTACAAAGTGAGCTCAAGGCCAGGCTGAACAGCATAGCGAGACCCTGTCTCAAAAGCACAAGGGCCGGGGATCTAGCTCAGCGGCCGAAGTGCCTGCCTGCCAAGTGCAAGGTTGTGAGTTCAATCCCCGGTGCCACAAAAAAACAAACAAACAAACAAAAAAAAAGTGGGAATATATTATGACACTCGTGTATGTGTGTGAGCCCCTCTCAATTTAGAAATAAGTTTTATTAATCCCAGGCACACAGGAAATAATATGAAGAATCAACAAATGGGATCTCATCTTAGTAAAGAGCTTTTGAACAGCAGAAGAAACCAACAGAGTGAAGAGACAACCCACAGAGTGGGGAAAATTTTTTATCAGCTCTTCTACAAACAGCTTACATCTAGAATACACAAAGAACTAAAAAAAAAAAATCAGGCCCCTCCCATATTTAAAGACCCAATCAAAAAACGGGCATCTGAAATGAATACACTTTCAAAATTAAGAAGTAAAAATAGCAAATAAATATATGAAAAAATGTTCAACATCACTGGTCATTTGACAGATGCAAATTAAAACAACACTAAGATTTCATCTCACCCCAGAAAGAATGGCTATTACCAAGAAATCAACCTATAACAAATGCTGGCTAGGCTGTGGGGAAAAAGGAACATTTTCTCCATTGTCAGTGGGGGTGTAGACTGGTGTAGCCACTGTGGAAATCAGTGTGGAGATCTCTCAAAAAACTAAAGCTAGAGTTCCATTTGACCCAGATATCCCTCCTTTTGGTATTTTCTTGGAAGAATTAAAAACATCATAACACAGTGATATATGTATGCCTGTATTTGTAGCAGCACAAATTGTAATAGCTAAATCTTGGAAACAACCCAAATGCCCATTGATGGATGAATGGATAAAGAAGATGTGATATTCTTATACAATGGAGTACTACTCTGCTGTGAAGAAGGATAAACTTGAGGCATTTTTATAGATAAATGGATACACCTTGAGACCATACTTTTAAGTGAAATAAATTGGGCACATATGTGCAAATATTGCAGTGTTTCTCCAGTGTGAGAAACCAAAAGTGTAAATAAGGACCAAAATGTATAATAGATGTTGGGAATGGGAAGAACATGTTTGAATGGAGGTGAGACAAAAGAAGGAAAAGGAACAAAGAAGAAGGGAAAAGAAAATAGAGGGAAAAATCAAAACAAAACTTTTGTAAATGAGGAGGGGAAGAGGAGCTGAAGGGAGGGGAGAGGGTTTGGGGGAGGAAAAGGAATCAAGATATATTATGTACAGGTACAAATTCCCTATGATGAATGTAATCTATCTATCTATATCTCTCTCTCTATATGTATCCAATAAAATTAACGACAACAACAAAAAGAAACAGGCTTTATTTTGCAACCCTGCTGTAAGCAGTCTTCTGGCACTCTGTGTATTTAGCTAGTGAAAAAGTGATGCATGTTGGCTATTTACCCAAATGACAAATTCACAACTAAGATCTGAAGCAGGGCCTGAATAAACCTCTGGGGCAATCAATAGGCTTTGGGGGTTATCCTGATGTCCTACACTCGCCTCTTAGTGAGGATTGCACAGCTGTAAGGGAAAATTCTAGGAAACAAACCGCTGGGACAAAATAGCAGTTCAAAGGAATTTGTTTCATGTCTCATGCAGAAGGACAGGCAGGTGGCCAGAGCTGCTGTGGTGCCTTCATGGTCAGGAGGCCAGGTTTCTCTACTGTCCTGTTTCTGCTTTGTGGCTGGCCTTCACCCCAGCTGCCACCCAGTGACACTATGTTTCAGCAACAGGAAGGAGAAGAATTGACAAAAGGCATAGCTACACTCTTCCTGAATTGTATTTCTGGAAGCTGTCACATGACACTTCTCACCAGCCACGGTTAAGTCACATGTCCATATCAAGCTGCAAGAGGGGTTGACAATGTGTCTCCATTCCTGGGGGCAAAGAATGTCACCACTCTTCAGAAAAGCGACATGGATACTGAGAGGACAATTAGCCACTCTACCATGCTTGTTCATAGAGAGGAAAAAAGTAATTTTTTAATACATAGATAAGACAAAACTGCATAGGCCCTGCAATATTCCTACCTTTCTTTCTCATTCTTTGCCAGAATCCCAAAACACCCAGAAAAAGATGTTTGATTCAGGTCAAAAACAAATCTTAAATTGAAGTATATTATTTACTCTTTGGAGATGGATAATACAAAGTCTGCTCTTCTGTTTTTTCCTTCTTAAATTTTACCTAATGATGTCCAAATTCCACATCCTTCTTTAGCATGAGTCTAGATTCCTCTTTGAAAAGCAAATTCCTTTAGACATAACTTCCAATGTCTACCAGCAACTTCCAATGTCTAGCAACATTTTACACTTTAATTTGGAAGAGATTCTGAGTTTCTTATCTTTTCTTATGGGTAGAAGTTTCTACTTGGAGAAAATGAAGTTGAGCTTGTTCGTATAACTTGTTGGCAGTGGAGAGAGAGACAGTAAAGTATGTATTTAGGTATTTGTATGATTTAGTCAGGATTTTGTGACTTGCAGACATTGGTTAAGAAATCTATAGACCTAGATTTTTAAATTTCAAATTTTTTCATGAAGTATCTTTCATTTAAGCAATTTAAAAATAAAGAAATCATTTTCTTTTATTGCTAAGCTTTTTATCTCTCTGAAGATGCATGACTTTGTGTGCATGAATGAATATCAGTAAGAATATGCTCTCAAAGAGCAGGGAATACTGTATATGCCTTAGAATTATTCTATGTATGACAAGAACTAAGTAAATACAGTATTGTGCCAGGAGTTTGCTGCAGAAGCAATTGCTTGGAATAGCATTTACTACCACTCTATCCAATTCTTTCATTAAAGAATTCTCGGAAGTGGCTGTAGTTCATGAAAAGAGAGAAAGATCTCTTAAAGGAAAAGAAGAGGATGTTCGGGGATTATAGCTGAGTACAATGGGGAGGTAGAATTTAAACTCAGGCCATTGCATTTAGTATCTACTTACTGATAGCAGAGGGGGATGATGCTAGTACATCAGAGAGAAGCTGGGTTTTGAGATTCTATAGTGGAGGACTTTATTGTCTTTAATGAGAATCTATTGTATGGCATTCATTATCTTAGATATCTTACACATGCACTTTAATTTAGTCTTCACAATAATCCTGGGGAAGCAGGTTTGATTATTCCCATTTCATAGATGAAGAAACAGCCTCAAAAGTAGTAAGGACCATAGCCAAGGTCACACCCACTTTCAGAGCCGGGGCTTGAATATGGTCTGCTGACTTCATAAGCTCTGTCTACCAGGCTACACTGAGCTACAGCATGAGACAGGTAGAAAAGGAGAAGAGCTGGTTTCACCTGGGCTCTTACTCATACAACCATACTGCCTTGCATTGCCCTGCTAATAGTTACATATTTACCAGGGATGGGGCAGCTGCCGTGTCTCTAAGACATGTGGTCAGTGGTGGCTGGATGACAGCAGGTGCCCAGCATCAGGCTTTAGTGGTTTTTGACTATCATTGCTGGTTTCCACTTCCATGCAGATGGGACAAGTTTGGAGAGCCCTGCTGATTAAGCAAGGCGTGTGGTTTTCTTTTTAGGCACTGCCATGGTTCCTGATTAGCCAGGAGTTTTGTTTTGCTTTTAAGTCACGAACATCCCAGCTGTCAAATCTTTCTTTCCCAAGCATGTGCAGCCATTCTGCCTTGGACCATGAGCTCATTTGATCTCTTACTCCAAGCTGCCTTGCATTTGACCTGGTCTTGGCCATGGACCTTCAATGAAAGGCTAAGTGGTAAAGTGGTATTTGTGAGTCAGTCCTCCCTCTGAGTCATAAATAAAACGGTGCTTCAGCATGTTAGAAGAAGCTGTCCTGGGAAGAAACCCAAAGGACCTTTCCCCTTTAGTTCTTTCGGGTGCAAACTGAATTATTATTCAGGAGGGCTGCTGTTGGTGAGGGTTAGTGGAAGACTTTAGAGCATCCAGTTGCTTTATTTTCTCCTTTTTTCTATTTCCCTTTCTCCTTTCTTTGTTTCCTTCCTATCCTCTGACTTCTTTTAAAATGGTCATACCTACTCAGTTAAAGGTAATTTATGTTTTCCTTAACATTTTGTTCAAGGAATTCATTCTCAATTTTAATTCTATCACTTAGTAAAATTGTGGCAGGCAGGAAAAATACTGGGTAGGAAGCAAGCAAACCAACAAACAACTCTCAAGAACAACCAAACAAAACCCACAAAAGCAAAGAGGATTTAGAGTGCTAGCTTGGAAACTAAGAGTTGAGTGATCTTAGGCAAGTTAAAAACTGGATAAGGCTCCATTTCTTCAAAAGAAATAAGAAACCAACCAAACCTGTCTTACCTCCCCCACGAGAGTGTTGTCAGACCCAATGAAATAATCTGTGTGAAGATGCTTTATGAACCCACGCATTGATGGCCAATTGACTTGACTACAGTGTCAAAAATGCACAATGGGAAAAGAAGTCTCTTTAATAAAGGATGTTGGGAAAACAATATCAACATAAAGAAGAATGAAATTGGACTCTTATCTCATACCACCTGCAAAAATCAACTCTGAAAGGATTAAAGATTCAAGCATAAGACCTAAAAGTATAAAACTACTAGAAGATAATATAGGGAAAACTACCTAACCCTGGTCTTGGTGATAATTATTTGGATTTGACTCCAAAAACCAAGGCAACAAAAGCAAAAATAGACAAATGGGGTTACAGCATGCTAAAATTCTGCTACGCTTCAAAGAAAACAAAAGTGCAGACAAACTATAGATTGGGACAAAGTGCTGTAATTTCAAGCTATTTATCCAATAAAAGATTAATAGCCAAAGTATATAAGGAACACAAATAACTCAATAGGAATAACTTAATTAAAAAAATGGAGAAAGAACTTTAAAAGATATTTCTCTAAAGACAGCATACTAATGACCAATAGATAAATGAAAGCATGCTCAACTTCACTAATCGTAGGAAAAGGCAAATTAAAATCATAACGAGATATCACTTCACACTTGTGAGAATGGCCCTTATAAACAAGATGAAAAACAGCGAGTGTTGGTGGAGATGTGGAGAAAAGGGAACCCTACACTCTTGGTAGGAATGTAAATTAGCACAGCCATTATTGAAAACTGTATGGAGGTTTTTGAAAAACCTAAAAACAGAACTACCATGTGATTCATCCATCCACTTCTGGGTATATAGCCAATGAATTTGAAAGCATTATGTCAAAGAAACATCGCACTCTCATAATTACTGCAGAATCATTCACAATAGCCAACTTACATAATCAACCAGTGCATCCATTAATAAATGGATAGATAAAGAAATGTGGTATATACACAATGGAACATGCTTCAGCCTTAGAAATGACAGAAATTCTATCATTTGTGACAACATAGATGAACCCAGAGGAGATTATGCTAGGTGAAATAAGCCAGGCAAAGAAAGACAAAATTGAAATCTAAAACCAAGGAACTCAGAAGTACAGAACACAAGAGTGGTTACCAGACACTGAGGGTGGAGGTGGAAGGGAAGAGATGTTGGTCAAAGGGTGCAGTGCTTCAGTTAGAAGGAAGGATTAAATGGTATTAGAGGTGATGGATGGCATAATTATCTTGATTCAACCACTCCTTATTGTATACTTCTATCCTAGCATCACTCTGCACCTGCATAAATATAAGCAATTATAATTTGCCAATATTCAATAAAAATATTTTAAAGAATGCATTGTAAACTGTAAAGTGTCACAAACATGTGGTTTGGGCTTTGCATTTAGATGGGTCTAAAAACATCCTTGCTAGTGTGACTTGGGCAAATTACTTTATCTGAGTGGTCTTCCACTAGCAGTAATATAGTTCCATACTAGGTTTACCTAGCAACATCTAGAGACATTTTTGGTTGCCACAGCTGAGGAACAGGGAACTAGCAATAACTAGTGGATGGAGAACAGAGATGCTGTGACACATCCTATAATGCCCACACTTATCCCCAACAAAGAATTTTGTAGCCCAAAATGTCAATAGTACCATAGTTTAAAAGTCCTGCTTTATCTTATTTCAAGATAATATTTCATCTTACTGTAAGACAGAAATAATAGTGAAAGCACTTAGATTTGTTGTGTAGGTTGAATAAAATAATGTAAATAAGTCATAGCCCAGTGCCTGGCATGTGTCATGTTCATAACCCTATTCCATGCCTAGTAGTCTTGTAGTGATTCTCCCTGGAATGCTACTGATGTGTTTGCAGTTCTTGATCATCAGCCCTTCCTAAACTTACGTTAGTCAACACTCACATTGTCTCGACAGTCTCATATTCATTCTCTTCTTTAACAGTACATTAGATTTCATCAGAGAATTCATTTTCTCCAGTCATATGAGGTCTTAGTGAGACTCATCAAATCCAGATGAGTCTCAAAGGTGAAAAAGGCCACGTCCTTTCCCTGTTCCAGCCCAACCAAGGAGCGGGCATATGAGAGACCTTGGCCAATCTCACAGTCTCTTTCAGGATGTTGACTCTTGCACACAAGGAGAAGAGATGAAAACTTGCAGCTGTACACTGATCTTAGGGTTCTTGTTGAGCCTGATCCTACTTCCTAACTTCCTGCCTGTTTGAGTCCTGTGGATTCATAAGGCCTCCCAGAACTTTTCAATACATTTCCAGAGTTGGTTCTGTTGCTTTAAGCCAAAACTCGTAATTGATCCCTTACCCACCAATGACCCAATGAGCAGAACCATTGGTTTCTGTGAATGGTGTCTGTTGGTAGATGGCATGGGGGTGACAGCATGGACTTGTGTCCTGGAATGCAGTTTCCAACAGTATTTTCCCTACTAGCACTGCAGCAATATTAAGTTCCAATTCTAAAGCAGCACTCGTTATTGAAAAGCTTATTCTTCCTTCTCTTGCCAAGTTCCTTATCAATAAACATAAATTAGCAAAGTGTTTCAGCTCTATCCTGCCCTGAACCCTTTACATTTGGATAATAGAATTGGGCAACATTATGACTTAAAATATTGATTCAAGTAAATTCTCAGAAGTCTATGGTATATTTATTGTAAAATACACATTTGAAGTTATCAGCTCCCCTTCATTTATCTTTAGTGTTTGTCAGACCATGTTTTAGTATCTGTGCAGAATGGAAACTTATATATTGTGTCTGTTTGGGAGTAGTCTAGCCAGACACTGGCTATCGATAAGCATGAGAAAGAACTACCAAATTCACTGACTGTTGTTTTTAATCTGGGTTCTTTCTCTGAAGCAGAAGTGTGACTAGTTGAGGGGAAAACTCTGATAAACTTCA
>RJWT010022684.1:0-17077 GCA_004365215.1 Cuniculus paca | reverse complement strand
GGACTTTACATGCATGATCTTTCTGAGGTTTCTCAGAATCCCTGTGAGGCAGAAGCATCCCACAAAGCCAACAGGGATCTAAGGAGGTTGAGATTACAGGCTTCAGGGAAATGGTAGAGCCAGGCATCATGCAGCTGAGGAAAACATCACTCTGAACCACTTCACTACATGGATTTAGGTAGAGAGGGCTAGAGTTGGTTACGGCTGCAAATAATTGAATGTCTGCAATATGCTTAGCACTGTGGGCAACAGACGGAGGTTTAAAAAGATCAAGTCCCTGATCTCAAGGAGCTTATGGTCTAGAGGAAAGTACCAAGATGAGACCGAGGTCTGCGAAGTGAAGAGACTTCCCGATGAAAGGGTTACAGTCGCACAAAGCGCACATGGTTCAGTATTACATGTCCCTGTCCTTGAAGATCCCAGCTGCTAGAGTTTTGACTATGCAGGGATTCAGATTTAGTTTCCCCTCCTCTTTGATCAAGCTCCCCTGTCTTTCTAAAGCTCATACTATACATATAATTTCCATTCAAATTCAAAATCTTTCCGATTATTGTACTGAATGCAATGTTATTCAAGGATTTTTTTTTCCCTGAAAGAGCACCTATCTGACATGCATTTTTAATTTTATGTGCAATATGCAAATGTCATCACTGTAGTTGTTAACCGCAGTGCAGGATTGCAATTAACTATGGAGCTGTGCATTTTAGTTATATGCTAATGCTAATGAGATTTTCATAAAGCAAGTCCAATTACCAGCCTTATTTTTTAACTGCAAGAGCTAGTGCAAAGCAAAGGTGTTGACTTCCTTTGGAATAAATTACCCTTTGTCCTCAGCTTCTTCATCATATTCAATCATCCTAAAAAGTAACTCCTGCTACTTTGAATATTTTATCCTGCCTTGCTCTCTAGTACAATATTAAGGGAGACAGTGGGCAAGATTGTTTGGAAACCAGTTTACACTACCCAGGCAGTGGGAAAACTTCCTCCAAATGTAAACTACACCAGCCGAGGAACAGAGCTTTGAATAGGCCAAGTAAACAGGACCTGGAGGAGACTGAAAACTCAGACAGTGAGTTAGCAAAAATAAACCACAAGGGAGCACAAGCGAAGTGCAACCTCAGACTGAGGAAGCGCCAGCTGCGGATGGGTGTTTGAACTCCGATTTATGGTCAGAGGTACTACTGGTTGAGGACAGATGATCATCCCTTTCTTTGTTCAAACAGCAGTGGTAGAGGGCCCAGACACCGAAGCTTCAAATATGAATGAGTTGGGGAATGGGAGAGACTCAGGAGCTTAATTTTATTTCTGTATTAATTGATTCCTTTCTTTTATTTATTTATTTTTGTCTTTTTGAGATAGGGTTTTGCTATGCAGTTCAGGCTGGCCTTGAGCTCACTTTGTACCCAGGCTGTTCTCAAACCCCCAACGATCCTCCTGCCTCAGCCTCTCGAGTGCTGGGATTGCAGGAGTGCGCCACCACTCCCAGCTCCGATTCCTTTATTTTAAAAGAAATGTTGGAGAATTACTAAGGCAGTGAAGAGGTGAGCAAGAACACTGCCTGTCACCTGTGAGCTTACAATCAAGTCGAAGTCCAAGCATATGAACATAAGATAGTTTTGTAATAAAGGGCAACATATAAGATATGCGTTTAGATGGGGACAGAAATGAAGGAAATGTGTTTGAAGAAGGGAGGTAAAGGGAGACATGAAACTTTACAGAGGACAAAGAGATTCCTAAGCTGAGCCCGAGAGATGGGTACGTAAGATGAGGTGGAGGATGGTCCAGAAAATAAACAGTGTGAAAGAAGCTTGGAGGAGCCTGGGTGACGGCAAGCCACATGGGGCCACAGGGACTGTGGCAGACAACAGGTGACAGATAAAGCTGAAAGGAACCCCCTGGGAGATTTTAAGTGGAGAATACGTGATCAGGTGTGCCTCCCTGAATTGCCTCTGGGGTAGCAAAGTAAAAGGGCAGGGTGAGGACTAAATCACCCTTCTCTTTTTTTTTAAAAGGCCTATTAGTTATACAGAATGGTGGGTCTTGTTTTTGGCATATTTGTATGTGAATATAATACATGAAGTACTATTGAAAATACAGTAAATGTTTAAATTTTAAAAATTATTACAAGAAAAGACACATTGCCATTAATCCCCATCAACACCCTCCCCCACACTTCTAAAACACTTATCCCATCATTCTTGTCACTTTCTGAAGCAGCTCTGAAAGTCTTCTTTTGCGTCCTTTAGTCACGCTCTTATGATTGCCTTAATGTCCTGAATTGATTCAAAACATTTACCTTTCATGGTCATTTTGACTTTGGGGAAGGACCAGAATGGTATCAGATCCGATGAGCAAGATGGTTGAATACAGACCACAACGTCTGTACAAGCCTGCCTTTCTTTTAGGGGGCACCTGATAGCTACGGTCACCGTGTGTGTGTGTGTGTGTGTGTGTGTGTGTGTGTGTGTGTATTTTTTTAAAATTACATCTCATTAAGATACTCAAAACACGTTTTGAGAACTTCTTCAGAAAGTGGCAAGAATGATGAGATAAGGGTGTTCAATGTGAAAAGAGTATTTTGAGGGGAATTAATGGCAACGAATCTTTTACTATAATAAATTTTTAAAATTTAAACAGTCACCATGTATTTTGATCACACCTGGTATTTAGATCATTCCTCCTCTTCTTTCCCCTTCCCCACCCTCTTATTCTTCTCTACTGATCTCCCTTCTACTTGCCTATCATCTCTCTTTTTTAATTTTTTTTTTTTGTACCAGGGATTGAACTCACGACCTCATGCTTGCCAGGCAAGTACTTATGCCACTAAGCTAAATCCCTTGCCCCCAATTTTTTATTTTTTATTTTTCTAGAGTCCTCATCTGAGAGAAAACGTGTGATACTTATCTTTCTGAATCTGGTTTATTTTACTTAACATGGTAGTCTTCAGTTTTATCTATTTTGGTGCATATGACATGATTTTGTTCTTTAGGGATAAATAATATTCATATATATGTGTATATATATTACATTTTCTTTACCCATTTGTCTATTTATGAGTACCTAGGATGTTTCCATATCTCAGCTATCATGAATATGTTGCTGTAAACATGAGTATGCTGGTATCTCTATAGTATGCTGACTTTAATTCTTTGAGGAATATACCAAGGGCATATACTTCTTTCTTTGGCCACCTTTGGCAAGATTTTCTTTTCTGTTCAAGCCAAACCCTGAGATAAACGATCAGGTTTTTCTCCAGAGGATATTTTCTATTTGCTATGAAAAGCAATGAAACAAAAAGTACTCTTTTTATTTCTCATATTTTCTTTTAAAAAGTAGAAAGAAAAATATGGGAGATAGGATGAGTGTTTGATGATACTGAGACATAGTTTGAAGTTCCTCCTTCTTCTGACTCAGTTTCTAAACAAAACAAAACAGCACTAGAGAAGAAAAAGAGGGGAGGAGCTGGGTGTGGTGGCACACGCATGTAGTCCCAGCACTCGGGAGGCTGAGGCAGGAGGATGGTTGCAAGTTCGAGACCAGCCTGGGCCACAAAGTGAGTTCAAGGACATTTGCATAGTGAGACCCCGTCTCAAAAAAAAAAAAAAAAAAGAGAGAGGAAAACAAAGAGAAAATGGATGATTTTAAATATTACCAAAAAATTGAAAGAATTATTTGAGGGTAATTGGGGTACCTTTCCTTCTTTTCACACCAACCTGCCCTTAAGCCTCTACCAGCTCTGTCAGGAATTGGGAAAGAAAACAGGACATGGAGTCTTCCAGACTTAAGTTAGTGAAAACAGACATCCCTTAGAAATACAAATTCCACTCCACTGTAATAAGGATGCAAGAAGGTTAAACAGTACATGGGCAAGTAAATTAGCGGCAGGAAATTGAGTGGTTTCTATCAAACGTCTTCTGTTTTAGTTGTGAAATGTGAAATAAAGCTACCTGCTGAGAGTGAAGGGGTGGGAATTGAGACCAGTGAAAAAGTTTGTGCAAGTAGACAGTGGGGTTCACGCAGGACTGGGATTTTGCTGGATAATTTTAATGGAAGGACCAAGGCCCAAGGAAGAAAAGAATCTAGGATACAGACAATATCTTCTGATAGGATTAAAGTCAGGATGAAAGTGCCCTGTAGATGGGCAGACCGGGGAGGAGTGGTCTGAGCAACCCAGAGCAAGCCGGAAGCGTGAAGGACCAGTCAGAGGGCAGCCGCCCGCTCTTGCGGTGTCTGAGGAGGGGCAGGTTTCGGTGCTGCTCGGGGGCAGCGTGACGCTGTGAGGACGGAAGGCAGACGCGGAGTAAGGATGGGCCTGGAGCATAATGAGGTCGAAGAACTGAGGGGCCAGTGAGGAGAGGGGTCAGTTAGGAAGAAAACGTCAGCCTTCCACGTCTGAGGAGTGAGCCGAAACGGGAAAACAACGCTGCGGAATGGCAGAGGGTGCACGGCCCGAGGACATGAGCTGGGAGCGCCCTTGTGGGAATCCTGAGGCAGACGCTGTCCCTCGCTCTCTTGTCACTCTTTTTGCTGGTAGGGCCTTCCTCCCTAATGGAGGCTACATGTAGGTTCACGACCCAAGCTCGGCCCGTAGGTTTAGGGAGCCATACCCCAGGGGTTGTCTGGCCGGGCACTTCCCTCCCTGCTAGTAAATCAGAGATGAGCAGAAATTGCCCATTCTACCCCTGGACGTTGTATTAGGCTGAATAATGACCTCAAGAGGTATCAGCTGCCAACCCCTGAAACCTGAAATTGCCCAGGTGGGTCCTAAATGCAATCACAAATTTTCCTGCTGAGAGAAAGAGAGGTTTGCTATAGCCATAAGACACATGGATAGGGAGAGAGAGACAGACAGACAGACGGACAGAGAGACAGAGAGGCAGGAGCAATATGACGACAGAGGCAGAGACTGGAACGATGCAGCTCAGGAGTGCTGTAACCACTGGAACCTGAGAGAAGCTAACAGATTCTCCTTTAGAGCCTTAGAGGCTCTAAACCTCTGCTAGTATCTTAATTTTAGCCCCACCAAAGAATAACTTTCTATTATTCTAAGCACCAAGTTTCATAGTATCTGTTACAAAATTTATGAAAGACTAATCCGGACATAACTGTGAGGGATGTGATGTTTGGAGCTGCTGCAGCTATCCCGTAGCCATGAGGAGAAAAGTCTGAGGATAAAATTCAACATGGTGGAAATACACAGCAGAAAGACAGGAAGATCTGTTGAATTAGCCAATTGTCACTCAACCTTTCAATTTGCCATGTAAGATAATAAATGTTCTAATGTTTAAGTTTTTGTAATTGGATATTCTGTTACTGTGAGCCAACAGGTCCTAATTGAGAAAGGCCCACCCAAAGGGATGGAAAATCATGATTGAGAAGTGGCAATGAATACTAAAGAAGGCACTTTGTCCATTTGCCTACACCTTCCAAGGGGAAGACAGTAAGTGGAGAGCAGAGTAAGGAACTCAAGCGAGACCCAAGAGTTTAGGGAAATGACAGAGGGAAAGTTTGTGCAGATTGAGGCTTTTGATAATTATGCAACAGGCCTTTCAGAGGGCAGTCCAAGTGGTTAGGAAGAAGAGGAAGGGTAGGAGCCATTCTAAGGAAAGGATTATGCGAATCAGTACAGAACATTATTGTGATAAGATTATGCAGAGTAACATGGAATGAGGCGTAGGGAGAGACTCATGCTTTGGAAAGTGACCAAAGAAAATAGGTATGAAGCTTGGTAGTTTAAACAGCCTCAGGGCTGCCAAGAAAACATTTCTACCACTGCCAGAGCTAAAGTGGTTTTTCAACTTTAATGTTCATAAGGTTCATCTACAGAGTTTGTTAAACATGTTAAAGATTCCCAGACTCCAAGATCCTGATTCAACAGCTCTCAGTAGGGTCTAGAATTCTGTGTCTATAGTGAACAACACAGCACATTTTGAAAGACTACAGTGTCCAGAACAGCGACCCTGAAATGTTTTTGACCAAAATCTACATACAAAATTCATGTCATGAGAGAGGTCACAGGATACACCCCAATGCACACATATGTACATATGCGTGCATACACAGACGGTTTGCACAAGGTAGTAAAATGATCTGACTTAACAAAGTAGTTCATTTTTAATTCACAGAAAGTGCAAAGCTGATATACCTGGTCAGATGACTTTAGTGAGTGGTACTGCTCCAGTCCTCCTAGTGAGGGCTCAGGGACCAGGCCGCTCCCCATTGTGACTCGGGACTTGGGCTTCCAGGTTGCCAGTGGGGGATGGGCTGGGGGTGTGGCTCAATGGTGGAGCATTTGCCCACCATGCCTGAGGCCCAAGTATACTTTGCCCCTGCGCTTGGACAAAGACTCAAGATTCATCAGCGATGCTAAGTCAGCTGGGTTGGAGACGCTAGAACCTCAAAACTGTAGAAGTTTCCATAGAGGTTTCTAACTCTTTCCGATCTAGACTGATCAGATGATCGTTATTAGATGAATGAATCTTGTCTTAATCTGTTGTTGTAACAAAATACCTGAGACTAAACAATTTATGAGATACAGGAATTTATTTCTTACAGGACAAAACCAAGGCGCCAGCAGACTGGGTCGTCTGGCCTCTGAGGGCGCTGTTCTCCGAGGGCGCTGTTCTGCAGAGCGGAGGTGCATTTCGTCTTTGTAATTAGTCTATTACTTTGCAGAAGGCGGAAGGGCAAGACAGACACGGGCTGCCTGGAGGCTCTTTCTAAAGACCTCAGTCTCACTCATAGGAAATCAGCCTTCGTGGCCGTTCATCTCTTTGGGTCTCCCCCTAAGAATGCCATGGCACTGGCAACATATGCATTTTGGAAGAACATTTTAAACCACATCAACCCTCTGAGGCTCTGGATAGGAAAAGAAGGGCAGGCAGGTAAGAAGATGCTGCCCTGACTCCTGTCCCCCTCCCCCTGCTGTCTCTGACTGGTTTGAGGTAGGAAAAGTGAAGTGGGGAAGACAAGGAGGATTAGGAGAAGGTGTGGAGATAAGAAGAGTGGGAGAGACAAGGAAAGCCAAGGGTACGCACCAGAGCAATTTCCACCAACTAAAGAGAAAGAAAATAAAGACCCTTCACTTCTCTCACCACCTTACACAAGGATTTAGAAAAAGCATGCAGAAAAACAACTAGAGGATATAGAAAATTTTCAACATTGTCAATTCCGAAAGGATTCAGAATAGAGTTGCATTACAAATAAAAAGGAGCTGGAGGAAATGTTAAATGTCATTCAAGAATCATAGACTAAAGACCACTCATTTCAGAACAGGCTAAGGTGCGGCTCCCAGATAGAAAATGAGCCAGAGGCAGGTGTTTGGAAAGTCAGCAGAAGGAGCTAAAGCTCCCGGAGACCTGCAACCACTCTCGCCTGTCCTTCTCTGGGAGTAACTCGAGCCTCGAGTCTGAGGAGGCGAGACGAAGTCCGGTGTTCTATTTTTAATTTGTAGTGTGGAGATAAGAGTTAAATATAAAGCAGATTAAGACTTCCCTTAAATCTCCTCTACAAAAGAAAAACTGGAATTAATCCACAGGAGCGCTCTATGGATAGCTCAGCACCGTCATTTTCTCAGAATAAAATTAGAAGCAGAAAACTGTGTCCTTATCCTTTTGACATCCAAGAATCATTGCCACCAAGTCCTACAGCCCATGGAATTACTTTCCAGGTTACTTTCATGAGATGGGGCATTTCATTCTGCAGATGTGTGGTTTTAACAGCAAAACAAGAGAGGAAAGGTAAAAACCTCACGTTGCAGGACAGCTCTTCTTGCGTACTGGTCCATTAACGGGATGCTCATTGTAAAATCACAAACATAGAACAGAGAAGCAGATTTCAAACAGTGGTGGACTTCAGCCTGTTTTGGAAGCTTGGGCCTTGAGGATGAGTTCGGGTAGACCACGGTAGCCTGCACGTAGCAGCTAAACAGGCACTCAGCTACAAGCTGTCATTTTTTTTTTTTTTAAAATTTCTAATCACATGATGTGATACCACCTTTATGGATGTCACATCAAACAGCAAGCTAAGCCGGCAACTAGAGCTTTTGTCACTGGACTCGTTACCAGATCATGTGGTGGTGGTGAGGCAAAGAGATTATGAATGGAGGCTCTGCAGCAGTCGGCCTGGGTTCGAACCTCAGCCCCAGCAATTACTCACTGTGTGACCTTGGGCAAGTTGCTTAGTCTCTCTGTGCCAGAGTTTCCACTGTGTGGAAGGAAGATAAAATAGTCCATGCCTCGAGTAAGGATTAATTGAGAAAATGTATGCAAAGCACTAAATCAGTTCCTGGCATGATAGCAAAAGCTCCACAGCAGTTGGTGGTGGTTAGTATTATGTTTTTGGAGATGTGGGAGAAACGAATCTGGAGTGGCTGTGCACTCTGGTAGCTTAGTCCAAATCCGCGGAGGTATGCAGGCCTCAGGACACTGCAGGTCTGTGCTGCCATGGGAGAGAAGCCAGCCCACTTTTTCTGATGCTCTTCTGTGTATGGGAGGCCATGGCCATGGTAGTAATGCCTCGCTGTGTGCATTAGGTCCTCCCAGCAAGTCAGGGTACTTTCCCGAACAACTCTGCGTGCCTGCTGCTTCTAGGGATACAAAAGATTCACAAAGTAAACCTCTGTTCATACTCACGTGAAGACTAATTGGAGAGATTCCAGATACCCGGGAAATGCAGCCAACTGTAAGTTCTCAGATGAGAAGGGACTATATGGGCATGGAGCCGCTAGGATACAGAAACGAGCACTAACCAACACCTGCTTTCAACTTTGCAATTAGCAGTGGGACGCGTTGAAGAGGAGACATAGGTGGAATGAGTTATACGCTAGCAAAGCAGCACAAACCAATCGTTCTGGGTCTTCAAATGGGAAATAGTGGACAAGACGCACTTTACTAGATTTCCAAAGCACCCAGATAATCAGAGGGTAGCACAGAGTGAGTTCATTTCACAAAGATTTATGGGCATCTCCCATTTCCGAGGTACTATTCCAGGTGCTGAGACATGGCGGTGTGTAAAACAAAAGTCTCTGTCCACGTGGAGCTGTCACTTTAGTCCTCATAAAACAATTAACCGACAGAAAAGCCCCGAGGTTTATGTACAGCCGTGTGTACACACATATACAGTATGTCAAAGGGTGTTAAGTGTTGTAAAGAAAAATAAAGCAGGGCCAGGGGCTGACAGGGAAAGGAAGGGCTACATAACAAGTGACTAATGATGAGCTAGAGATAAAATGTGCAAAAGAAGCTAGAGAAGGAAAGAAATAAATATGGACTGAAAACAGTCTAGGAAAATTCCTGACTAGGCAAGAAGGAGGTGGTAGGCGCTATGGGGACAGGCTGATTCCAGGATGGAAGAAAGCAGAGTGTGACCGGAGAGCAGGAGGCAGGTGCCCCCAGGAGAGTGGGCACAGGCAGGCAAGGCCAAGGAGCAAATCACTGAGTGTAAATGTCAAGAGCTACTGAAAACCACTGGGGCAGAAACACAAGCAATCACAGTGTTCATTTCAGTTGTAACAGGACCAAAGGATGGCACCAGACCGGGTAACAGCAGGACACGCTACTCTCGTTCTGCTCGCTACAAAGACCCCTCTACAATCTCACTTTATGAGGCACGATCTCACTTATATGTGGAATCTTCAAGAAGTCAAACATCCAGAAGGACAGGATAGACTAGAGGTGCCCAAGGCCTGGGAGCATGGGAGAAACGGGAAAATGTCAGTGAGGGGGTCCGAAGTTCCCTCACATAGGATGAGCGTGACGACCACAGTTAGTAATTCTGTCTTGGCTGCTTGAAAATTGCTAAGAGAGCCGGGCGTGGTGGCTCACGCCTGCAATCCCAGCACTCGGGAGGCTGAGACAGGCGGATCCTTGTGAGTTCGAGACCAGCCTGGGCTACAAAGTGAGCTCAAGGCCAGCCTGAACGGCATAGTGAGACCCTGTCTCAAAAACAGGGCTGGGGATCTAGCTCAGCGGTCTAAGTGCTTGCCCGGCAAGCGCAAGGTTGTGAGTTCAATCCCCAGTGCCGCAAAAAAAAAAAGAAAATTGCTAAGAGAGTGGACCTTAAGTGTTCCAATATCACACACACACACATGCACCCATGTGTGCACACGTGGTAACTTTGCCAGGTGATGGACGAGTTAATTAGTTTGTGGCAGTCACTGCACAGTGGATGTGTAGATCACAGCATCATATTATACATCTCAAACAGGCACAAATTTATTTACAATAACTGAAGAGAACTTCGAAATGTGTCCTTCTCCACACACTAGAGAAGAAGCTACACACAGCCCCGCGCACACACTCTTCCTGCCTCGGTGGTGAGAAGCATCCCTCTCCAGCAGCATTACGGGACTGACCCTGTTTTGAGGGGACTGAATATCACTGCTACGCTTGCTCCTACAGGCACTGGGGGATGCTGTACTTGCAGTGAGGACACCTGAACTCCACAGAGAAGGGGAAGGGCAGCCTCCAAAGAGAAGGAGGTGGGACTGGGTCATGTCCCCTACACAGGGTAACAGCTCCATGTCTCCTTGAATTCTGCTGCCTCTTCCTTTAGCAGCATCTACAAGTCAGCACGTCTGTGGCCTGTGCACTCACCTCAGCCGCCTTTCCTTCCCTTCTGCTATCTCAAATTTCCATGAGTCACGAAGCCAAATACAGAGGCCTTTGAAAAAGATATGACATGGAAGCATGACTATGGCTTTGAGGGAGAGCCGAGAGCACTGTCTATACCTTGAACTGTGTGTGTGTGTGTGTGTGTGTGTGTGTGTGTGTGTGTCCCCAGGGACCTTTTCCAGTTTTGTCTGTGTTTCTATGAATTGGGTTGGCGGAAGCTCTAATGGGCACTAGAGAATATTCTGTATGAAATAAATGTAATTCTTTAATGTAAAAATCAAAAGGCTCAGTGTCATGAGAATTTGCTTGACTGATAAATTTACAGGAGGCGCCGGGCGTGGTGGCTCACGCCTGTAATCCCAGCACTCGGGAGGCTGAGACAGGAGGATCGTTGTGAGTTCGAGACCAGCCTAAGCTACAAAGTGAGCTCAAGGCCAGGCTGAACAGCCTAGCGAGACCCTGTCTCAAAAACACCAGGGCTGGGGATCTAGCTCAGCGGTCTAAGCGCCTGCCTGGCAAGCGCAAGGTTGTGAGTTCAATCCCCGGTGCCGCAAAAAAAAAAAAAAAAATTTGCAGGAGGCATCAAATCCAGAATCCCTACAAGATATGTTACTTTGTGTGTGTGTAGATGTGTGCACACACGTGTGTGTAATCAGGTCAGCCAAAAGTCAGTGCCTCTGATGTGCAGACCTTATGATGAGCAATTCTTTGGCAGCTAAGTAAGTGCTCAAACAATGGTTTTACTTCAACAACTAGCTCATTCTGTATCCCGCTGGTATCAACTGCTATTTGGATGTTTGCTAATGCATTTATTTATTTTTGGGCAAATATATTGAGCACACAATATATGCTAAGTAGAATGTTACACGTGAAGTACTCAGAGAAGGGTAAGACAGTAGTCCCTCACCCTCATGCACCTAGAGGACACAAATTTTTAGGTTTCTTAAAGGGTTTTTCTTAAGCCTAGCAGAGAAATTCTGTCTTTGGCAGTGCTGTAAGAATTTTGTTTTCATTAGTTCTTTTTTAGATATTGCAACTCTTTCAGCAATCAAGTCATTGAACACAGGGCAGAAAAAAATCAACTACAGAACACAGAAAGATTCCAAGAAACCACATCTTCAAAAGGCCGAGAACCACATCTCAAAAGGCCAAATTCAGAATATATAAGGTGAAAATCAGAAATAAACTAAACCAACTTTGAAATTTTCTTAGGAGGTTAGCGCCCTGGAAACCCATGTTTAATCACCTGTGGGTGGATCGAAGTCAGTCACTGTTTCTTCAGAGTTTGGGTAGGCACTGGATGAAACGGCTGGCTGTCGTGTAGGACCAGTATTGTTGATAAAGAACATACCCTAAACAGAGGATGGGGGCTCATGACTGCGCCCACCACCCTGGAAGCCTGAGACAGGAAGATTGCAAGTTCAAGGCTAGTGTAGGCAACTTAGAGACTCAGTGAGACCCTGTGATGGAAAATGTAACTCAGAGAAAAGGCTCTAGGTTCTGTCCCAATATCCCCCTCCCTCCAAAAGACCATATCTTTAAAACTGTACTGTGTATCTGATAAACTGGGTTAGCTGCAAGAACAGTGGGTTAACACATAGAATATTTTGAAATAGTAACTTACTAGTTCGACCTACTTCTGGTACAGTGGTGTCTCAGTTCACAAATTTAGTTCTTCCCATGATTATGGTCACAAACCAAATTGAATGAGAATCTAATCAGATTTTGCCACGAGGTCAACATTGAACCTAACCACTGAATTTGATTCAGTTCTCATCCAATTTGGTTTGCAACCAGGATCGTGGAAAGAATTAAATTCGTGAACCGAGGCACCACTGTAATTGCAATGACACCATGCAAGCAAAGGCATCATTGCATCAAAATAAATGTTTAGGGAGACACTCACTGGACCTTGCCAAGACCTGCCCTCCTACTCTTTTGGTGATGGAAAAAGGCAGCTGAAGGTTCTAGAATCTCACAAGGAAGGTTCAGACATCCTGAGGGTCCCAGTAGATCAGAGAAGGCTTGGTGTGGCTCAAGGGCAGTAGATAGTGTGTGAACTTGGAGCCTGAATTGCCACCCAGTGGGATGCTGCCACAATGCCCCAAATCTAGGATGACGACATCACATTTCAACTGAGGTCAGCGAAGACCAGGTGGTGAGGGGAAGAATCCTATAGCTGCCCAACTGTACCCAAAGACATTTCTTCTTTAAAAAGATTATGTCCTTGCTGTGTTGCCCAGCCTGGCCCCAAACTCCTGGGTTCATGTAATCCTCTTCCCCCAGCCTCCTGAGTAGCTGAGACTACAGGCATGCATGACCACATTGGGCTTATCCTTCTGGGTTTAAATGAGACTGAATCTTTTGTCATTTAGGTTATAAGCATTTCTAACTCCAAAAGCTACTCTAGAATCATATTGCATTTTATCTCACCATCCAATTTTAAATAGAGCACAGATGTTCAGCAAATATTTGTTGACTAAAAGATTAAAAGACTGTTTATAAGCTGGGTTGGTTACCAGGAACTGGAGTAGGTCGTATACTCATATCTTAATATGAAGCAATAGGGAGATGAAAATTGACTCTGATAGTCAAGACTATTCAATCCTGAAATCTCACAATTTCTAGTCCAAAATACTAGCATAACTATAGCTTCCTCTATATAGGGATAAAAGGCTATTGATTCTCTCATGAAGAAACAGCATCATCCTAATACAGTCTGGTTCTCTAAAATGCTATGTCAAGAAACCTCAACTAAAAAAGGCAGAGAGGGAGGAGGTTGGGTTTGGTCTCAGAAAGATGGAAATAGATTGCTCTCCTACCTTGTTGAGAACTACTCAATTAGGTAGAGTAGGAGATGAAAAGCATTTGTGCTGCCCACGGCAGAGCTCAGCCAGACTGTTAAAAGGTCGAAACTGAGAACAAATCTATTACAGAAACTCAATTAGCTTTAGAGAGCAGTGGTTCAGAGTCATCTCCCCGGAGAGGAGGCAGCTTCTCCAGTGACCCGGACACAATGGCACAGCTGCTCAGGCCTCGAAGGCCTACGGGGAGAAAGTGAGCCGAGGCCAGATCCTGGGTTGTGCAGAGCCGGGCGTCCAGTGAACGTGCCTCTGTGTTCTCATGCTGGCAAGCTGCCCGGAAGGAGCCAAGCCCAGCTGTTGGGTCTGGTGGCCGTCTGTTTAACCTGACGATACTGGGAGCAAATCTCCGCTGTCTAGTCAGTGAGGCATTTTCCATGCTGAAGCTCTCGGAAGCATTTGGCCCAGTGATAGCTGAAAATCAGGAAGGGCTGGAAGAATGGCTGGCACACCCACCCGCCCTTTCAGGAGGAAAGTCCGCCCCGGTGTTTCATGGCTGCAGACACCACATTGACAGCTACCAACTAGGAATCTCTAAATAACGTTTATTATCAAATTCTGGAGCTGAAAAGAGACATTAGAGACTGCCTAGCATGTAGGAAAGAGTTAGGAGCCTAGAGGTTAAGAGACTTGTCAAAGTTATACAACTGTTTCTTGGTAAAGCCAGGGGAAAAAATCCAAATGACCTAACTATTCATACAGGGATCTTTTCATCATACCTAGTAGCTTTTGAGAACATGAAAGACGTCTCTCCTTTGTTCACTGTTCTGTCTTCATAGTCCCCTGCTCCCAAGTGTCTGAAAAAGATGATTTCAAAGGTAAATATCTGGAAAATATCTGTAAGTTTTGATGATAAGGTTTTTATTGGCTATCAACATCCTTCCTATCATTTTGTGACATTTTGCTAAAAAGATTTATTTTTCTAACCACAAATTTTTTTTTTAGTAATTCAAAGGATTTAGAACTAAAAAATGAAAGTTCTAATTCTCAGTGTTTGGAAATAACCACACCAAAGATTTAGTGTATGATTTCTTTTCCAGAGAAAAGTTAGCCAGATCTTTGTTTACACACTCTAGACTCCTCACCAACACTGCACTACACTGTCACCCCTTACTACCCCACTTTTAACTAGTCTCGTTTTTAGCCCCCAAGGGTGAGAATTTAAGCAGGATCTCATACAGCAGTTGGGATGAAGGTTATGTACTTGGAAACAGAGACACCTGGCCTTTAGGAGAGAGGAGGAAAGTTGCTTTCCAGAATGAGAAAATATTGGACATACCTAAATTCTAGGAGCTGGTAGGAGCTCCAGTAGTGATGGCTCTGTATGCACCTAGGGAGAACCAGAACCCAGTACCCCAAACAAGAGTCAGAAAAAGACATCGTTGCCAAGACTTGGGCTTGGAAAATTTAAATATTGCCAAAGAGTTGTTGGTCCTCAATAGATTACATAATCAGGAAGAGCAAGTTTCAGAGACAAACTGAGAACCAGGGACTTTGTCCCCATTAACTTTGGCCTCTAGAGGTCCTGTATGATCCCTCATGGATGACAGGTACTCCTAGAGAGAAATGACAGGTTAGATTTCCCAGCAACTCTGATGGGACAACTGGATCTCATTGAAATAGATTTAGAAAAATAAAAGCATGTGATGATTCTATATGACATGATGAGATAGGTTTTAATATACATATTTGTGTATGCAGTGATACAAATTGCACACTTAGTATCCATGGGGGATCGGTCTCCATCCCCACCCCAGGATACTAAAATCTACAAATGGTCAAGGCCCTTATGTATAATGTAAAGTGTTTCCAAGTTCTAACTTCTAGATTACTCATAATACCTAATACAATGTAAATACTATGTAGTTGTTATACTGTATTGTTTGAAGAATAATAAGAAAGATGTCTATACATATTCACTACAGATGCAATTTCTCCCAAATGTTTCTTATCTACTATTGGCTGAATCCAGGAATACGGAACACATGGATATGGAAGAATGATTGTATTAAACTTTTCTTTTATATGCCAAAAGATGTCATAAACACATTTGAAAGAAAAGTTATAAATTGGAAGAAGGCAGCTGTCACTCATGATCAAAAGATTAATATCCAGACATACTTGTTTTATCTATATGAAATTGCCAACATACAATTTCTGACCCACAAAAATGGCAATTTCATATAACTTTGTCTAGTATAAAGAATTCTTTCAAATGAATCAGAAAAGGACAACCAACCCAAAAGAAAGAAATATACAAAGGATAGGCATTTACAGATGGGGAAACCTAAATAGATGGAAGATAAATGTTTGGAACTAAACTTAAATTACTAGAAATCTGGGAAATAAAAACTATGGTGAGCTAGGATTTCAAACTTGGCAAAGAATAAAAAGCACTGGTAAAAATGTAGGGAAATATGAATTCTTATATCCTATAGGAGTACAAGTTGGTACAAATTTGGCAATGCCATATGAATATTTGATAGCACACTGTTTGACCCACCAACTTCACTGCTAGGTACACACCAAAAGATCCTCAAGGATTGTTTGTATAAGGAAGGTTTACGAGCCAGTCATGATGGTATATGACTGTATTCCCTGCATTCCAGAGGCTGAGGCAGGAGGATCATGAATTCATCATCATCTGGGCCACTTAGCACGTTAAGGAGACTCTTGCAAAATTTAAAAAATTTTAAAAAGAACTGGAGATGTAGCTCAGTGCAAAAAGCCCTGGATTCAACCCCTAGTGCTGGGGGTGGGTGTTATGAAGCACCATTTGTAATAGTGAATAATTGGAAACAATATGAATGGCATTGCATTTTATAGGTAAATATCAAATAAATAAAATGAGGCTGGTTCCCATATTCATTAAGATTAGAAAATTGGTTCTGTTTATGTCAATGTGGATGAGTTTTTAAAAATACAATGTTGAATAAAAACAAATTGAAAGGGTGCTGGGGATGTAGCTCAGCAGCACAAGCGCCTGCCTGGCAAACACATGGTCCTGAGTTTGATCCCCAGTACACAAAAAAAAAGAAAGAAAGAAAAAAGAAAAAAAAAGAAAAGGACACCTAGTGAATGAGCCCTATATGTACATTTTTAAATTACACAGAATGACATACACACAGTAAAATGAGAATGGGCTCAATATATTGCTGACTTCTGATAATGGTTAGGGAAGGAAAAAAAATGGACTGGAAAATAAGTCTTTAACTATAATTCTAATCTTATTTTTAGAAGATCTGAAGTAAATATGGCAAAATGTAACAACTATTTACAAAAATAATGCTATTTACATTATTTTTGAGTTACATGTTTTTGCGTTATCCTTTGTTCTTTTCTGTGTATTTGAAATATTTATAATTTAAAAAGCAAATGTGTAATAGATACTGTGAAATAAGAAGAAACTTCAAAAGAAAAGAAGAACTATGGTGGGGGAAGGGGAAGGGAAGGAAGGGAAAAGGAAAAAAACAAAAGATAATTATAGTTTCTCTTAGTTCATTGAAAAGAAATGTTTGTGCTAAAGTTGTTTGGAGAATTTTTTATGCTAATATCTTGTTCTCTGAGCAACTACTTTGAAGATAATATGCAATGGATTAGCTG
>RJWT010022683.1:0-17087 GCA_004365215.1 Cuniculus paca | reverse complement strand
TGATGAGGGCAGAGGCAGATTTGAGAACGCTAAGTATGGGGCGATATCCCTACATCCTTGACCAGGTTCCCCACCCCTGTAGCCCCAGCCTGGACCCTACTTCCTATGACGTGTGTCAAAGGGTGAAGGCCAAAATGCTTTCTCACTTTCAAGTCCAGGCTTTGCCACTCTTACCTTGTGGTTTCTGGAGCCACTTCTCCTTTCTGATACTTTAACTGCTCAACCAATCAATATTAAAATTCCAAATTGAGAGCTAGGCATGGTGGTGCATGCCTGTAATCCCAGCACTCAGGAGGCTGAGGCAGGAGGATTGAAGCAAGTTCGAGGCCAACCTGGACTACACATAGTGAGACCTTGTCCCTCTTTTCTTTCTTTCTTGCTTGCTTTCTTTCTTTCTTTCTTTCTTTCTTTCTTTCTTTCTTTCGAGACAGAGTCTCACTATGTAATCTAAACTGATCTTGAACTCTCAGTAATCCTCCTGCCTCACCTCCTGAGTGCTGGGATTACAGGCATGTGCCACTGTGTTTTTTGAGACCTTGTCTCTAAAATCCAAAAACAAAACAATGAGGACAACAAAGAGTAAACAAACAAACAAACAAAAAACCAATTTGAGGAGGTGTTTCATTTCATTAATAAGTAATGCAACACAAATATAAACAATGAGATGTTCCTCTCCATGTGTTTGTGTGCCTGGAAGTTGAACCCAGGGCCTTGGTACTGAGCTACACAAGTAACCCTTTTTTTATTTTTTATTTTTTTGAGAATTGAACTAAGGACCTCACACTTGCCAGGCAGGTGCTGTGCCACTGAGCTAAATCCCTGCTCCTTTTCTTCCCCTTTTCTTTCCTTTTTCTTATTATCATTTAAACATTTTTTTTCAAGATATGGTCTTGCCAAATTGCACAAGCTGGGCTCAAAATCACCACCTGCCTCAGCCTCCCGGAGTGCTGGGATTACAGGTGTGCACCGCCATGCCCAAATGAGATGTGCCTTTTCTTGCTTCTGAGATTGGCAGTGATGAACATGACGTGTCAGTAAATATTCTTAAAAGAGTAGGAACTGGACGGAGTGGTTCACAGTAGTGTTGTTGGTAGTATCAAGTTGTCAAGTGCAAACCTCCTTTTCACCCTGTCATTCCCCTTTGAGAACTTTATCCTGAAGAAATAGTTGCTCAATCAGAAGATCTGGTCTTGGTATGTTGAACAGTGGTTGGTTTAAGCAGGACTAAACAGACTATGCAGCCCATCGGTGAGAGAGAGAGGGCAGAAGGGCTTTCATGAAGCCTCCGGGATACTCTGTGGCTACTGAAAATGGGCATCGGGTGGGGTGGATTTAATTTTTTTTTTTTTGAGACAGAGTCTCGCTATGTAGTTTAGGCTGTTGTTGAACTCACTATGTAGCCCTCCTGCCTCAGCCTCTTGAGTTCTGGGATCACAATCATGCACCACCACACCTTGCATGGCAGGGGATAAACACTGTCTATGTTCCTGGTATCACTCTGGATTCTGGGAACACAGTGATAGACAAGATAGGCAAGGTCCCTGCTGTTCAAGAGCTTATGCCCCTGCCAAAAGGGGGACAGACAACAAATGAGTTAATATATCAGAGAGAGAAAAGCTGTAAAGAAAACCAATCAGGGGGATGATGTTTGAAGTGATGGGGCTGTCTTAGATTTCTTTTGTTACTGAGACAAAATACCTGACACACAAAGTTAAGTGAGCAAAGGTTTATTTAGCTCACAATTTGTAGAGGTTTCAGTTCATAATTGGCTGACTCCAAGGCAGGGTGACATTGCAGAGGAGAAACAGTTCATGGCAGGTGGAAGGTAGCAAAGCAAGTAGCAAAAGAGAAAGACAATCCTCTTCCTGTTCCTTGTATTGCATCCATGCTACCAGGATTATGGCAGTGCCAAAGCAATCAGTGGACTGATATAGTAATCATCAACCTTTAATCCTAGCATTGCACCATAATTCAATCACACATTCTACATCCAGCCACCTCTGAATACAGCCCCACCTATGACCATATGAGGCTTTGGGGGGACATCTAGACACAAACCATAGCAGAGGCTAAAATGCTACTTTAGTCATGGTGATCAATGAAGTCTTCTTCAGAGCTGTAACATTGGAGCTGAGGCTTGAATGACAAGAAAGACACAGTCACGGTCTAATCCAGAGGAAGAGTGTTCTGGGAAGAGGGAACAGCAAGGGCAAAGGCTAGGAGGTAGGAATGAGCTTGCTGTAGTTGAGTTGTGTAGGCTGGAGGAGAGAAAGTGGGCTCAGGGTAGTTCAGGGTCAGGTCAAGGTGGGGAGTGAGAGTTTTATACCTCTGAAAGGTGCTCAACAAATAAGCACAGTGAAATGGAGAAAGCTGCAAAACGGCCTGTGTAGCAGGAGTCTCAAGGGTTTTCTTTGTATTTATTTATGCCGTGAAAGGTTTGCAATGAACATGGCATCGTTTTTGAAAGCAGCACGGCCATTCCTTACGGGTGCGTCTCCAGGCGACCTCCGCACTGGGAAGTGTAAGTTTTTAGGCTGGCGGGCGGCTTCTCTGCAGACTTGTCTACGACCAGGCTGCTTCTGCCTTTGTCCCCGCTGGTCCAGCTTTGGCCACCAGGGGGAGCTGTGAGAAGGGCCTTGCTGGGCTGGCGTGGGCAAGGGGCGGGTGACTGTGTGTCCCACGGACAGGGCTGGGTGTCCTTCCTTCCTTCCTGACTCCTTTTTCCTAAGGGACAAGTGGGAGGGGCGTCCTTGCCTCTCCCAGATCATAGGATGAGCTGCTGCCCTGCAACCCTTTCAAACCAGGCCCCTCTGACAAAGGTTGCTGTGTGTGGTTTATTTCTTTGAGTTCTAGTTTATTTCTTTGAGTTCCTACCACTAGGACAAGTGTTCTAACAGAGACTTGGCGGGCATGGGTGGCGGGGATCCCGGTCACCAGGCGTCTGGCAGTCCCTCCTTCCGCAGACGATGACCTAAGGTACCACCAAGGATTCCCAAACTGACCCCTGCTTTTCACCACCCAACCATTAAGGCCAGAGTTGGTCTTAGGCGCCACCGTGTGGGAAACGGACACACTACAGTTACAAACCTCCTCAAACAGTGCTGCACCATCAACTCCCAGGGTAAATTAAACGTTAGTCACTGGGCCAGGCATGGTACTGCCCGTCTGTGATCCCAGCACGTGGGAGGCTGAGGAAGGAGGATCCCCACGAGTTCGAGGCCATCCTGAGCTACATAGTGAGTTCAAGGCCAGCCTGGACTACATAGCGAGACCCTGTCTCAAAAAAAACCAAAACCAAACCAAACAAAAAAGGTTAGTCCCTTGTGTATGCAGTGTACAATCTGGTGCAGCCATCTGTTTACACTCAAACAGATCTCAGGTCATAGCCGTCATTAAACCTTTCCCACCCCCAAGCCTGTTCAGGAGCGACAAATGCATCCTGTTCCTTTGCTTCTCAGTCCTCTGTGTTGTGACTGATCCTCCCCTCTTTTTAGAATTCTATCATGTATATGATATATTTTTATATATGAAACATGATTGATTGGTTGATAGATAGATAGGTATGGTTTTGCTTTGCAGTCCAGACTGGCCTTGAACTTGCAGTCCTCCTGCTTCAATCTCCCAGGTGTTAAAATGACAGGTGTGTACCATCTCCTCTTTGAAAGCTCCCTTGGCTTTTGTGACTGCTCCTCCTGGACTTCTAGCTGCTTCTCTGGGATCTCTCTTCCTGCTTCTTGGGGAGTTGGGTCCTCTTCCCCTTCTTGGGGTACTTTCTTTTTCAAGGCATCCCTACAACTTCTAGGGCCTTGTTTCTGGACCCACACTGATACCTTGAGTCTCAGTTCTCCCATTTCCCTGTTCCCTCCTCCTTAGGCACCCCCAAATTCATCATGGAAAGTCAACCTTCTCTCCTCACCTCAGGATTGATCCTCTTGGGTCCTCATGTGACCTTTTCCCTGACACCTTGTCAGTCCCCAAGTGAGCTCCTTCCTCCCCACTGCTGCTACCCTGCCCTTGACCAGGCTATCACCTGCACTTTCTGTACCGTGGTGAAATCTGTGTCCTTGGTTTTACTGTGCTAACCCAGTCTCCACGAGGCAGCTAGATCGTCTCTGTGCATTGGATCTTAACCTTCCTCACAAGTCCATCCTCGGTGGCCAGTTCCTAGCCAAACTAAATTTTTTTCTTGTACCGGAAATGGAATACAGAGCCTTCACATTAAGCTGCGTCCCCAGCCCTTTAAATTGTTTGTTTGTTTGGAGACAGGATCTCAATAAGTTGCCATCCTCCTGCCTCAGCACCCAACTATGGCTGAACTTGTTTCTTCGAATATTCTTGTAGCTTTTGCTCAGGCTAGTCTGTGCACCTGAACACTTTTCCTTCCTTCTCTCACTTGGCTAATTCACCTGTTAGTGCTCAGTGGGGACACACTTCCTGTGGGATAGCCTCACTGGATCCCAGGCTGGGCAGGAACTCTTTCTTGATTTCTATTTCTCTTATCACTGCCTGCCACTCCTTCAGAAAGGTCCTCCTGCTCCTGCCCACTCCAAGGCCAGATCCAGGTTGAGTTACCTGGCTCTGTGTCCATTTCCCACCCTCGGAGGGCCTAGATCTCAAAAGCCATTGAGTTCCAGGGAGAGCAAGGCCATGCCCGAGGGTCACCACAGCGAACCAGTGGCCAGGCTTGGATGGGACCCCAGGCTCTTACCTTTTCCTCCAGGGCTCCCTTGTTCCTCCTGATGCCAGTACAAGCTGAGTTAGGATCTATGAGGGCCTGAGGGGCCTCAACCAGGAAGGGATTATCCTAGGGAGAAGGTGGCCCATGCTCCCGAGCACCCCTGAGGCTGTCCCAGGAAGCCGAGGGAGCTGATGTGCTGGGGACCACAGGTCGGCACATCTCCCAAGGGGAAGTAGTAAGATTCTCTTCTCCCACACGGCTGCACAGTGGGAGTGCCGGCCTACATGTTATTCTGGGAGGGCCTGAATTCCTGAAGGGTGCTGTTGGCAGCTGTCGGGGCTCCCAGGTTAATTATTTCCGACATTACACTGGAGAGAATGTGCTGAGACAGGACCTCTCCCACCTGGCCTCGGCTTCCCAGGGCACTGATCTCTCCGGACCACTCTCCTCCCACCAGCCTGAAGTCTGACAACCAGCCTGGTCTTCCTCTTGGCCTGGGCGAGTCACTCTGCTCTGGCCCCACGGGACTTGCACCTCTTTGCCGAGGGTGCTTTGTGCGGTTGCACCTCACATTTTCGCTCTGGCTGTGCTCTCTGCCTGCTCCGGGGGCGGCCCCAGCCGCTGGCTCAGGGAGCTCATCAAACACTGACCAGCTTATTTGTTCCGTAAATAAACAAAAAGCGCTGAATATGCTTCCTGGCACTTAGGGGATGCACCCTTCAGCTTACTACATTTGCTAAGCAAACGAATAGCCCAAAATAGAATAGAAACGGCCCATCTGGTCTTTTCTTGTGCCCTTGTTCCCCCAACTGCTCTCCTTGTAGTTCTTTGGAACAGCGCTGCTCCTCTGCTCCAGGCCTCTGCTTGAAATTCAGATCAATCCTCTTTATATCTGAACATTTCTTTGCTAGGGTAGAGAGGTCTTCTAGCAGCCCCACATGGCCCCCACACTGAACCTTTTCCCTTGTCATTTAACACAAGGGTGATGACTTGCTCAGTGGCTGTGAGCTCTGTGGGGCTGGGGACCTCGGTGACTCACTCACTGCTCCGCACCAGTGCCTTCTGCAGGAGCTTGAGGGGAGCTCAAGAAACGAGTACCTGTTGGGTTCTGAATGAGTGGAGGTCGTGGGCACTGGGATACTTTCTCCCTCTCCTGGTACCTGGTTGAGTCAACACCTTCTCTGTGGGTTGTCCTGAAGTGCCCAAAGGCTCAGGTTCTTCCCTTGAGCTGTCTGGATCCTTGCAGTCCTCTACTCTTTCTCTCTGTTGTTTTCTTCCTGATTTCCCAGAATAGCATAGTGGCTTGACAGTTTAAAACTGAAAATGTTCCGTAAGATTCCTCCATGTCTGTTTCCTGGAATCTGGTTTCCATCTCCCTTGGCTTCTAAAGCCTACGACTCGTTTACCCAGCCAGCAGCATCTTCTCCACTGGGATTTCTTACAGGAAGCCTGAGAACAGCAGGGACATCATTTTTTCACTCCACCCACTCTTGGTCCTAGCCTTTCTATGCTTTTTCTTTTTCTTTTTCTTTTTCTTTTTCTCCCCCCACTCCTCTGGCTTTTATTTTCTAAAACCCTAGATTTATTGTATCACGAGAATGGTTAGTTTCCCCCCTTGATTTATGCAGCCCTCATTAGACCAGGGCCCCTCTACCCTCAGGGCTCAACCTAGAGCCTTTTTTTTTTTTTTTTGTTATCGGGAATAGAACTCAGGACCTTGTACTTGCCAGGCAGGTACTGTGCCACTGAGCTATATTCCTGCTCACCCTTTTTTTTTTTAATGAATTTTTAAAATTTTACTTGCTTTTTCACTTCTTTTTTTTATCAAAATTTTTTTGTACATTGTAGAGATGCATTGTGATCACATTCATCATAGAGAATTTGTTCCTGTACATGATATAACTTGTTTCTTTTTTTCCCATTCCACTACCCTCCTTTTGACCCCTCCTGCTGTTTTTGTTTTGTTTTGTTTTTTGCGGCACCGGGGATTGAACTCATGACCTTGCACTTGCCGGGCAGGTGCTTAGACCACTGAGCTAGATCCCCAGCCCTGTTTTTGAGACAGGGTCTCACTATGCCATTCAGGCTGGCCTTGAGCTCACTTTGTAGCCCAGGCTGGTCTCGAACTCACAACGATCTGCCTGTCTCAGCCTCCCAGAGTGCTGGGATTACAAGCGTGAGCCACCACGCCCGGCCCTCCTGCTGTTTTATAAAACATTTACAAAAGCCTTGTTTCCATGTTTTCCTTCTTTTCTCATTTTTTATTTTTCCCTTCTTTCCTTTCCCCTCCCTCTCTCTTGTACCCCTCCCCATTTGAACATTTTCTTCCTATTTCACAGTATTGTTATACACTTTGGTCCTTATTTACACTTTCAGTTTCTCACACCAGAGAAACATTGCAGTATTTACAATGTGTGTCTGATTTATTTCACTTCAGAGTATAGTCTCAAGGTGCATCCATTTACCTAGAAATGTCTTAAACTTGTCCTTCTTTATGGCAGAGTAGTACTCCATTGTATAAAAAACCCCACATCTTCTTCATCCATTCTTCAGTTGATGGGAGTTTGGGTTGTTTCGAGGAGTTGTCAGCGTGACGCCTTTGCAGAGCTTCCAAGTCTCCAAATCTCCAAATCCAGCAAGGACACAAAATTACCTTTGTAAGTTTGCTAAATTTCTACACAATGACAACCTCTGGCTCTTTCTGGAAATCTAGAAAACTATTGAAATATTTCTACTGTATTTTCTAGATGCCACGCTTCTTGTCTTTCCTAGGTATTCAGGACACACACATACACACACACACACACACACACCCCTAATATTTTTTAAATGTTCAAATGTCCCAAGTGTGGTGGTATATACCTCTATCCTAGCACTCAGGGAGGCTGAGGCAGCAGGATTGCAAGTTTTACCCCAGCTCGGGCAGTTTAGCAACTTAGCTACATTGAGGCTGAGGATGGAGCTCAGTGTGAAAGCTCTTGATTCAGTCTCCAGTACTCTCCCTAAAAAAATTCAGATGCAAACTGTAGATTCAGCAGTCCGTACACAGCCTTCATATCCGCCTCCCCAGAAGTTCTTCACCTGTCAAATGGGAAGGAATCGTGAAGATGTGGCCTGAGTGTGTATGTGTCTATGTGAACTTTGAGAGGAGCTACAGGAACTGGCTGTGGGTAGATGAGATTTTAGGGACGGTTGCTACAATGGGGTTAATATCTGAATGAGGACATCAGCATTTGAAAGCTGGGTGTGCATTTGTGTTGGGTTCCTGAAGGTTGTTGAAGGCCTGATTGAGTAAAAAATGCTTTGCAAATGCTTTAGTGAAACAAAGCAGAGTGATGACATGTGGATAGGAAGTGAACCAGGCTTACATGAAGTTTGAAAAACAACTCTGGAGGAGTTCACTAACTTTATCATCATTGCCTTCAGTGACATACAGTGACAATAGTCAGCACTTTTGAGGACTCAGTGCATGCCAGATGCAGCCATCACCCTTCAGCCATTCCCACCCACGAAAGTTGTCAGAACCAAAATGGACTCACTTATGCCAAACCCTAGCAAAATGGAGACAGGAGGACACAAGGCAGGGGCTTTCATGCACACATGTCTACAACCAAAACTACAGCATGGGCTCTGTAAAACACAACCTTGCACAAAATCTACCACAACCTTATACAAAAAAGATTTCTAGGTTATTGTAACTTTCCATAACAGCTCATGCTACATTTCCCAGACACGGCGTTTAGTTTTTTTCTTTTACCCTCTTTCTCTTTATTCAGCCCAAATTCACTCCACAGAACCAGTTTCTCTCCCACTCTTCACTTATACCTTTAAAATAAACTTTGCGGGCAACCCACTGGGGACCCCTTCTGTCTCTCTCTCAAACAGAAGTTTTCTCTCTCTCAATAAATATATCCTGCTCATAAAAAAATAAAATAAAATAAAATAAACTTTGCCACTGTTAAAAATTATTTATTTTTAGAAAAACACATATTCAGCAACTGCCTATTCAATCTTTTTTTTTTTTTGGAGCAGGATATATTTATTGAGAGAAAGAAAGCGTCTGTCACAGAGACAGAAGGGGTCCCGAGTGGGTTGCCCTGCCTATTCAATCTTGATTCCACCCTTGATGATCCTTGTAGCCAAGGATCATGGCTGGCAAAACAACTTGTGTTATGTTCCTCTTTTTACCTTTAAAAATCCTTGTCTTCCTTTGCCTCACTGGGTGTGCCTATGATTCATCACAGCCTGTGTATCCTGGATCTTATAATCCCACTTATTCCTGAATAAATTCATTTCTTCGTCGAGTCACTCTCTGTGATGTTATTTTAGGTTGACACATCTGCTCTGCCCTAGTCTTGGAACATTTTACCCAAGCCATAATTTGCTGGACTCGGTGTCAAATGTAAAGGCAAAAGCTTCATTCAAAATTACTATGAATTTCAAGATAGTGACAGAAGAGCATGAAAATCATCACAAGACCCTTTTGAGCATAGAGCCCAATGCGGCTACAGATCTCAGGCCTATGAAGCCAGTCCTGCTTTCACTACTGAATTATACCTTATGGCTAATATGACCTTCAGTGGAGCAATTCTATGCACTTGGCCCAGGGTCCAGTTTGCCCACCTGGAAACCAGTTGTACAGCAGTCTAGGGGTTTCCCTGTACATTGTGACTGCTGATGACCAGCTATCCTCTGTGTGTGTGTCAGTGTGTGTGTGTGATTAATGTTGTGGGTTCTGTGTCTGGATGTTTCTGACTAATGTCTACCACCTCCCGTATTGTAATCAAATCAGACTCCCGGAAACAGAGCTGGGCACCCAGTCTGGGATAATTCAGCACAGATGAGTTTTTCAGAAATCTGATCAGTATGCCTGAAAAGAGGACTAAGCCGTAGTGCCATAACCTGGACAGAGGAGACCAAGTGAGAGAGGCTCTGGGAAGGTTCCAAAAGTGGAGCAGAAGTGAAAATGCAGCCCCAAGAGCTTGTACATTTACTTACTGTCAATTACAATTATTTTTCTTATCACAAAGCAGTGTGGGGCTGGGGCAGTAGCTCAGTGGCAGAGCATCTGCTTAGCATGATGAGAACTCTAGTTCCAGTCCCCAGCACCGCAAGACAAATACATTAAGACAAAACAAAATAAGCACAGTCTGCTCATTACAGGACATCAGGAATAGGCCAGGTGTGGTGATACGCAGCTTGGGAGGCAAGAGGAGCAGAAGTTTGAGCCCAAACTGGGCAACTCAGCAACACAGAAAGATCCCTTCTCGAAGTAAAAAATAAAAAGGGATGGGGATGTAGCTCAGTGTAGAAGTCCTAGGTTCAGTCCCCAGCAACATGCACACACACACGCACACACACATACACACTACGAGCAAACAAACAAAAAGTTCCCCAAACATCATAGAGGAATGGATAAGTAAGGATGTAGTTCCAATAATAAAATCATTAATTTAATAATAGGATCTGGGCGGTAGATATATACAGCTTGCAATAGAAGTTTTTCAATTTGATTGTCAAGTTGAAAATTTATATAATAATAAGTTTTAAGAAAAGCACACCTCCCCTCAAAAAAAGAAAAACATACCTGGGACCACCCCACCCAGGGACAACCATGTTTTATATGCCCCTATAGAGCCTCCTTTAAGACATGCCAGACAGAGATAAAAATGACTACGGTTCCAGGAACAGTGGCAGAGGGAGACTGCCGAGCAGGGTAGGCAATTGAATGGAGGGGAAACGTAGAGAGCCAATGGCAGGAAAATAGCATGGTAGAGACGAGCCAGTGCATGTTGGTCATAACCATTAGTGTAGATAGCCTCAATTCACCAATAAAAAGAAACAGGCAGAGTGGATCAAGAAACAAGATCCATCAATATGCTATATACAAGAAACATTTAACTGGAAAGGAAATTCATTGACTGAAAGTCAAAGGAAAGAAAACAATGCTCCATGCAACAGGGAACCAGAAAAAAACAGGGGTAGCTTGCCCATCAACCTCAGAATGGATAAGAATGATATGGCATTTCTATATAATGGAAAGCTACTCAGCTATAAAGAAGGATAATTACAAGACTTTTGTAGGTAAATGGATGCAATTGGAGATCATGCTCATGGGTGAAATGGTTCTGACTCACATAGGTGAACATTGTGTTGTCTCCCTAGTATAAAAAACTGAAGGAGTTAGTGGGATCTAAAAGTTATAATAGATATTGTAAAAGTGAAAGGGGAGGAAACATCTAAAAAGGGAAGGTGGTAGCCATTGTTAATTTCCTATTATCTTGTTTTGAAGTCCTGGATCATTTTTATTGTTCTGTTTTGTTTGGTTTTATTCTGTTTTGTTTTGTTTGATTTTACTATATGTGATAGTATGGGCAGTTATTTCAAAGATAACAAGATATATTAAGGTAGCCATTGTTGATTTCCTATTATCTTGTTTTTTTGTTTGTTTGTTTTGTTTTTGGCATCAGAATCTTATCTTGTTTTGAAGTCCTGTATTGTGTTCACTGTTTTGTTTTGATTGGCTCTACTCTGTTTTATTTTGTTTGGTTTTATTCTCTTTAAAATAAAAAAAAAGGACCTCCTTTAAAATCCTCTTTTATGCTCCTATAGACATGTGAATTTTTACAATTTTTTTTGTTTTGTTCCAACCCAGGTGAAGTCGATTGTTTCCATTGATTGTTCTAGTTAAACTATCTTACTGGATCATAATTTAGAAAAGTACACATATCACCGTTTCACTGAGTGCATACATGTGTAGCTAGCACCAGCTCCCAGAAGCCCTCCTTGTGATTTCTTCCAAGTACTTATGCCTGGGTATCATATGCCGACTTCTGGAAGTATTGGTTTATCATAGCACGTGTATCCTGGATTTTATTTATTTACTTGTACTGGAGGTTAAATTTAGAATCTTTACAATGCGCTAAGTTCTCATCCACACCCCATATTTTATTTTTTGAGACAGGGTTTCAACAAGTCATTAAATTGTCTAGGCTGGGTTTAAACTTGCCATCCTCATGTCTCAGCCTCCCAGAGTACGGGGTTTAAGGTATATACTATCACACCCAATTTATTTTTGTCTTTTTTTTTTTTGAACAGGGTCTCATTATATAGTTCAGGCTGTCCTTGAACTCACTATGTAGCCCAGGCTGGCCTGAACTCAGGGTGATCCTCCTGCCTCAGGCTCTGGGCGCTTGGGTTAGAAGTGTGCCCCACCACACATGGTTTATTTTTGCCTGTTAAAAAACATTGTTAGTAGCCAGGAATTGTGGTACATGCTTGTAGTTCCAGCTACCTGCAAGCTGAAGTGAGGATTGCTTGAGCCCAGGAGATTTGGACCAGCCTAAGCACCAAACATAATGAGATTTCCATCTCAAAATAAAACACACGATAAAACAAGGGAATGTATTTCAGTGGTACAGTACTTGCTTAGCATGTGCAAGGCCCTGGTTTTGATCCCCAAGACTTAAAAAAAAAACAAAACAGAACAAACAAATTTTTTTGTGCATGTGTGTGGTACTGGGGATTGAACTCAGAGCCTTCACGCTGAGCTACATTCCCAGCCCTTTTTTTATTTTGAGACAGTGTCTCACTATATTGCTAAATTGCCAAGCCTGTGCTAAAACTCATAATCCTCCCGCCTCAACCTCCCAAAGTACTAGGATTACTGGGTAGGTGCACCACTGCACCAAACTAAAGCAAAACAAAAAACCTTTAAGCAATCTTGTTGACTACTCAAGTATTGAGCCCCTGAGAATACCAAATTCTATCTCCCATCTTGAAAGATCTTTACAGATGAGCCCCTGGCTGCCATTCTGACCAATTCTCATCATTTCCACTCCTTTGAAGTTAAAGCTTCTACATGATCTCTGCTAGTCTATGATCCTGTCCCCATTTCTTCTAGGAGGAATAGGTCAGTAACAGTGTTTCTGGACTACAGAGAGGAGCCACCACTGAGCTCTCTGTGCTGCTCCTATCTGCACACATCATATGGGCACAGGAAGTGTCATTTTGGCCCCCAAGAAGGATGTAATAGCTGATCAATATTCCAGTATTATATAGAATACACATTCCGTTTGTTTGTTTGTTTGTTTTTTGAGATAGCCTCTTGCTATGCAGTTCAGGCTGGCCTTGAACTGACTATGTAGAGCAGGCTAACCTCAAACTCAAGGCAATCTCCTGCCTCAGCCTCCTGAGTGCTGGGATTGGAGGTATGTGGCCCCACCCTTGGCTGTCTTGCCCAGTTTTGAGGGTTCTACTAAGTAATATGGGTCAGCACATTTTCTAAGCTTCCAAGAGCAATCTCATTACAGTATTAGAATTGTTTACTGGAGCTGTCGCCAAGTGATCCTACCTCTTCAAAGTCTCCTTTATCCAGATTCGAAGTTCATTGTCTCCATGTAGCACCCCAGGGCCACTCCTGGCCTGCTCTTCAAGTTCTTGCCAGTTCCAGCAGCTGCTTTGGTTTCCAACTCCTCCCTTCCTTTTCCCCCTCCTGTGTCAGAGTTTTCTCTTTCAGGCAAAACTGAGACGTGACTCTGGAGATGGGTGTGCTGGTTTGGAGGGATGGCACAGCTAAGAGTGAGAAAGGAGAGCACTGTCCTTCAAGGAACCAACCTGGATGGAAGGCGATACGTAGTTTTCAAGCAGTAACCCCCCCTCCAACACAAGTGAGGTTAATTACATCCCTTAATTCCCATACATGGTTCAGAGTCCAGAATTACTGGAGTTCAGGGTTTTCAAGTTCATCTATCTAGATATCTTCAGCAAATCAAAGGGTCCCAACCCTTCCCCTGTCATGGAATGGGCTTCTCCATAGACTTCAAAGCTGAGAACTCCGTCTTCTCTAAAGTTCTGCCATTCTACACTTGAGTCCTGCACCTGGTGCAGCTCTGTCCACTTTCTGGTTTCATGACATGAAGGTCTTCTTACTGCCAAGGGACTATGGGACTCTCATGCATGTTTTTCCCTGCCGATTAATAGATTCAAGCAATTAATTTTCTGTTTCAACTTGCCAATAATGTTGAGCAGTTGATTCCCTCATACTTCAATGTGTCACTGCCGTTGTACAACTTGGCAGACTGTTCTTCTAAATTTTGCGCTTGTTCTGGACTAGTGTCTTAGCACATCACTATAATAGCCTGCAGTGGCTCTCGGACGCCCCCTCTCGTTGAGGATGAGGTCCTCATCCTCTTATGACCAACAAATGTTTAATTCCGAAATCTTTCTTTTGGGTCTGCTTTCTAGGACCCCCTACTGCTACTGCCTATCTTGGGCAAGTGATTTACTGAGGAGAGCTCTGCTAGGATGAAGAATGAAGGAAATACAGAAAAGCAGGGAAACATTAGGAATGGATATGTTCTAATTTGGAGTCAAGCTTCAGCCAGATAGTATGGAACATCAGGAGAGTGAATTAAACCACATAACTGGTCCTGCCATGAAGCAAAGAGGCTGCCTTGTTAACATCAGGCCATAATTAGCTGTGGCTTGCCTCTGGAGAAGGCAGGACTAGTAATATGCATGCAAGAAGAATTTCTTGGGATGTCTATCAATGGTAAATTGCTTGCATAGTATGCAGGGAGTCCTGGGTTCAATCTCTATGGGAGAGAGAGAGAGAGAGAGAGAGAGAGAGAGAGAGAGAGAGAGAGAGAGAGAGAGAGGGGCAGAGACAGAGACAGAGACAGAGACAGAGACAGAGACAGAGACATAGAGAGAATCCATCTGCAGAAAGACTCACTAGACTGCCCATTTTAGTTTAGCTTGTGTTCTTATGATTCCCTGTTCCTCTCCCAGGTAATAACTTACTTCAGTTCTAATACACAGTATAGTATTTTGTTAATCTGCTGTTTATTAAAAAAGGAGGATCTATTTAAGACAAGGAAAATTCTACAAATTAGGGGGGAACTGAGACCAATAAGCTGTTGATATGAGCACCACCTAGACAATGGTGCAATAATTCTGTACTGGGCATGAAAGTGAAGGCAGACACCAGGGAGGAGTTTCAGCAGGACTGATGAAAGAATCCTCCCCCACTAGAGGGAAAGAATCCTGCAGGGCTACATATAATTCGGACTGAGTTGACTCTGGGCTGGTTCATTGTGCATTCTTTGACTGCACCTGCCCACAGCAGGTGTTCCAAGTCTCCCCACCCTACACAATAATTCTTTTTTTTTTTGGTACAGGGGGTTGAACTCATGACCTTGAGCTTGTCAGGCAGGCACTTACGCTACTAAGCTAAATCCCTGGCCCCACAATAAGTTTTTGCTCAGACCCTCCCACACCAAAGATCTCTGGAGAGCTGCTTGTTGCTCCACTGAAGGGCCCATCTGCATTCTGTGCACATGTAAGCATCTCCCCCAGACTCAGAAAAAGGTGGTGAGGTCCAATACACACCCATACTCACTGGCATTCCATTTGGGCTCTGAATACATTTAGCTGTTTTTAGCCTGTGGTGGGGCTGGGTCATGTGGGACAAAAATAAATGGGCCAGCAGCTTATACTCCCAAGCAACTAATCCCTTTGCCATGGAAAATGGGAGTAAGTATGGCCAAGAGTTCAAAGGCAATACCCAAAGAGAGGTACAAAGTCTCTTGCTCTGAATCTGTGGATAAAGTAGACACACACCTGTAATCCCAGCTACTCAGGAGGCTGAAGCAGGAAGAGCACATGTTCTAGGCCAACCTGGGTAACTTAACGAAACTCTCTCTCAAAATAAAAATAAAATGGGTTGAGAATGTAGTGTAGCAGTCATAGGTTAAATTTCTAGTACTGCAAGAAGAAGGAGAAGGAGAAGGAGAACAAGGAGGAAAAAGAGGAGGAAGAAGAAAAGGAAGGAAAGGAAATGGAAGAAAAGGAAAGGAAAGGAGGCTATGGTTGTGGCTTGGTGGTAGACTGCATGCCTGGCATGTGTAAGGGTGTAAGGGCATCCACCCCCCCAAAAAAAAGGAAAGAAAGAAAGAAAAAGAACAAAAGAAAAGGCCAACTTTCTTCTACCACAAAGACTTAGTGAGACAGAGGCAAATGGGGGATAGAATAGGCAGATAGATCTGTAAGAGGCTCTACCCAGGATGGCCCCCGTATGGCATCTGGGCAGTGAGTACAACCAGGGGGCCAAAACAGAGGTCTCACAATGACAAAATGAAAAACACTTTTGGCTGAGGAAAAGGCTCCAGTGGAGTTAGTGTCTATCTGTCTGTCTGTCTCCCCCCACTTACCCCTGTTCTGCACTGTGAATTGAACCAAGGGCCTTCACATGAGGTACATCCCCAGACCCCTCCCCTTTTTGAGACAGGGTCTTGCTAACTTGCTAAGTTGCCAAGGTGCCCAGGCTGGGCTTGAACTTGTGGTGATCCTCCTGCCTCAGCCTTCCGAGTGCCAGGATTACAGGCATGTGTCACCACGAGCAGCCTCTTTGATTCTTTTTGAGATGGCTCCTTGTGCATGCTTCTGTGGCTCCTGGCCAAAGTATAAACTCCAAATCTCCCTACCCTAAACGCTGTTTTCCTGTAAACCCTCCTCCCAAAAGCCCCTGGGAGCTTTTCTTGCTCCATTAAAGGAGTCATGGCCATCCCTCCTGAACCTACTTTTTCCACCACTTCAGAGCAAGAGACTTTGTACCTCTCTTTGGGTATTGTCTTTGAACTCTTGGCCATACTTACTCCCATTTTCCATGGCAAAGAGTTTGGTTGCTTGGGAGTGTAAGGACCTGCCTCTTTTTCTACCTACACAGATTTAAGGATGCCACAGGCAGTGTAACCTGGGTAGACAGATGGATCCTAAAGAGTCTCCTCAGTCCACATTCTAATAGAGATCCAAGAGTGCCCTGGTGACAAGTGCGAACAGTGACCTAGGGCTAGAGCTGGTGCGGCAGCTGCCAGCATTGCTTCAGTCACTCAACTGGTGTTTGTCACCTGCTAGAACCCCTGTGCACCCCGAGTACAGGTAAGAAGCTGACAGGGGCCAGGCTAGGATTGAGTTTGAGTGAAGGCTCATGCAGCCCAGGGTCATTGCATCTCCTTTCCTCTGGAAAAACAGCAACCAAACCTACAGCTCTTTCAACTTCCTGAGGGCACAGCCAATAATAATGTGTCATTCCCGTCCCTGTGGTTGGATTCCCTGCCATGGTTACTTTCATACCTCAACCACACGGTCTCTGGTGCTTATACCCGATTTACACTTACATCAGGCTCCCCCTTAAACTGGCTTCTTCACAGGGATAGTCCTGAATATTCTGAATTTCAGTCAAATGAGTTTTCCCTGGAGAGACTGTGGCTGGCCCCCTCCCTACAGAGGAAGGCATAAAGTCCCTGACCTCTTCAGCTGATTGCGAAGAGGATGTGGTAAAAAGGGAGACCCTTTAAACAGTAGTTCCCATGAATGAAGGTTTCATTCTTTATCCCGGGGTCAATAC